>CAUYPK010076224.1:0-20516 GCA_963574355.1 Loris lydekkerianus
GGTGACTGGGAAAATGCCAGGAAGGCTATGTTGAATATTGGGATGAAAATGTGTCAAATGGTTTATGAAGCTAGTATATGATGCCCCATGATCATATCAATGTACACAGCTATGATTTAATAAAAAAAAAAAAAAAAATACAGTTGGCAGGGTTTGCACACTATGTAATGGATAGCAGATGCTTAATAAAGGTTAGAGTTTTTTTAACTAGCTAGTCTTGAACTACAAATATCAGAAAACTAGAAAAGATATGCCAAGCCAGCCACCAAAGTAAATGCCATCCTGGAAATACAAAAGTATGTATTTATTGAGATTGAAAGAGGCTTAAAAGAATCCATCCCCACTGCCTCAGCCCTCTAATGAGTGGTCCAGAGGAAATGTGTTAAAAAGAAAGTCCTGGAAGGTTAGGAAAACACTAGGACTTCTCAGCTGTATGGTCGATGGTGAGGGTACTCTTTCTTTGTTAATCACCCATAGTTTGTTGCCCTTTTTCTTCTTTGTCACTAATAAAGAAGAAAAAACTGGTTGGGGGTCCAATGGACATAAAGTAAGTGTGCTGGGAAGTTTCTGTGTTTGATTCCATGCAAGGAGAGGAAGAAGGAAAGAAGGAGAAGACAGAGGGGAGGACCAAGAGGAAGAGAAATTCATCATCCTAACTTCAGGGACCCGGCCTTGCCCTTGGGTTGCGTTTTGTTTCCAGACAAGATATTTAAAGCGAGTAGATAAAATACCTATATAACAATGTGCAAGGCACAGGAAATATAAAGGCAAAGGCAGACCCTGACCCTCCGCTCAAAGATCCTACAGGAGGTAGTCAGGGTGCTGTAATCACACACAGCACAGGATCATCATCCAGGAAGAGGGTCAGAGAAGACCTTCTGGAGGAAGTGACATTTAATGAATGGAGTGAATGGAAGTTAGCCAAGCAAAATGAGGCCAGGGGTAAACATTGAAAATAAATGCTAATGCACACTCCAGAGCAACACCAGACCCCACACAGTGAGTCATTACACTACAGTGATAAATCTATGAAAATTGCCCCAGTGAACCTTGGGATGGAAAGGCAAGGCAGAGCAAATCACCCTGTTTATACCCATAACATTCACATGGTGGGCCAGAGTTGCTTTCCAAAGGAAAATTAAGCTGCCTGAGAGGAGTTGGATGCACCTGTCTTCCCACCAGTGCCTGAACTCCTGGTGTTCACAGGTAGTAACCAATATCATTTTCTTCTCTGTGTCTGTGACATTATTTTCCAAAAATTGTCACAGCAGTGTTTTCCACCCCACATGCTGCTTTGCAATGTAACCTCACCTTCCCTCATCAGGAAATTCAATCTAGTTACCCTCCCTTGGAATCTGAACTGGACTTACAAACGCATTTGTGGCCAACAGAATGTGGCCATGTTACTTCCAAGGGTAGGTGAGAAGTCTGGCAGCTTCTGGAATGCTCATTCTCTGGATGCTTCACCTCAGGATGTTACTTATTAGAACCCAGTTGCTGTGCCAAGGACATGTGCAGAGGCTCAGAGACATGCTCCAGTGGACAGTTCCAGCCAAGTTAAAGTTCCATCTTTAAGGAATGTCAACTGAGGCACCAGAAACATTAGGAGGGAAGCTTTCAGTTGACTCCATTTCCCAGCTGGCAGGGTTTCCTCAGCCCTTGACATTTTCCCATCTGAGACCCATCTATCTAGGAGATACACACCACCCCTTTCGAGTTCTATCTGGATTATCCACGTACAGAATTGACGAGCACAATAAAATGGTGGTGGTTCTCACACCACTAAGTTTGAGGTGCCCATTCCAGACCAACAGATATAACTAATACAAGCAGGACAGGATCCGTTGTTCTGAGCCCAAGGCATGATGTAAAACAGGAGCTCAGTGAGGTTGTGGATCTGGTTTGAAATGAAAATCAAAGCACCTGGACACTCCTCTGAGTCTCCCACCTTCAACGTGAGGTATATGAAAATATGATGCAATAGTTGTCAGTTACCTCGCACTGCCTTTACTCAGCAGTCTTTACTATCCCCTAACAGAAACAGAGCCTAAAATAAACCCAAACATATTCTGTGGCAGTCAAAACATATTTTCTTAAACAACAACCCAGTGATTGCCCTGGGAACTTCAGTGCATATGTTGAAGGCACTGCTGAAATCTGTCACCAAATTCTACATCCAATTTCTCTGGCTAATGCTGCCTAACAAGCTATTAATATAGGAGGAAGTAGAAAAGCATGCCAAGAAAGCCAAAGATGTTTATTTTTTTCTGAAGAATGTACAGAGCTTGGGAGCATTGGAGATAAGGTTTGGTCCTACCTCAGTGGTTCTCAACTTTCCGAATGCCACGGCCCTTTAATACACTTCCTGTGGATTGCAACCCACAGATTGAGAACCACTGTCCTACCTGGAAGCAGGAAAGTTCACTGAACAGAAATCTGAGCTCTGGGTATAAAATCTTGACTTAAAATCTCAACTCAATTGGGCGGTACCTGTGGTTCAAAGGAAAGGGGCACCGGCCCCATATGCCAGAGGTGGCGGGTTCAAACCCAGCCCCGGCCAAAAACTGCAAAAAAAAACAAGAACAAAAACAAAAAAAAAACAACTTAGCTCAGCTATTTAATGACTCTGTGAAATTACCCCTGTTAATTTCAACAGTCATATACTCACACTGCTTTCTCTCTAGTAAGAGAAGGATTGCATGAGGCTTAAATGAGATAATGGGTACAAGAAGTTATTCAAACATTTGTCATGTACTTTCTAAGTGCCTGCACCATTCTAAGTCCAGAAAAAAAAAAAAAAATGGTGAACAAAGGAGGAAAGTCCCCTGCCAGGATGGAGCTCACATGTCACAGGAAGGAATAAACAATAAATAAATGTGCGGTGTAACATGTAACACATAATTTAGCATAGTGATAATTCATATGAAGAAAAATAAAGCCAAATGAGGAGAATTGAGAGTGATGAGGTTGCCAAATTAGATAGAAGGGTCTGGGAAAGGTCCTCTGAGGACACTGCAACAAAGGCCTGGATGAAATCAAGGAGTAAACAGAATGGTTGTCCACAAAAATGGCATTCTAGCTAGACCAGTGGTTCTCAACCTTCCTAATGCTGCAATGTATTTTCATTGTTAAAAAGGAGTCGCGACCCACAGGTTGAGAACCACTGAGCTAAAGGAACATCAAGACAGGGGCTTGAGGTAGGAAAAAGAAGAGTAAGGAGGCCTGGGTGGCAAGATTGGCGGGAGGAAATGGACTTGTGTTTGGAAATCACACCTCCAGCATAGCCGTAGATGAGGTCAGGCAGGTCCTTTTAAGCCATTTGGATTGTATTCTAAGCATGGCGGGAAGCCACTGGTGCCCTTCCCGTCTCCCTCTTACGAGCTTCTTGGCAAGTGCCTGACATACTAGCGCTTGCGCTCAGCAGCAGCTAGGTCATCACATCGTTCTGGACGAGTGTTAAGGCAACAGCAATACACTCTTCACCAGCAACACTGCGTCCAGCCTCCACTCACAGAGCAAGGGGTAGGTCAGAGAGTGTAGGACCTGCAGGCTCCAAGAGGGGCTGGTATTTCAGGTCAGACACTTAACATCGGAAAACAAGAAAAGAAAGGAAGCTTAAACAAATGCAGACATTCTGCTCTCACACAGAACTACATGACTCTTTTTTTCATGAAAATCCAAAGTGGGAGGTAATAACATGTTGGGCAAGAAAACATTATCATTTGTTTCTACCGAGCCAGTGATTTCACCTTTTTTTTTTTTTTTTTTTTTTTTTTACTTTTCTTAACGTCACTACTGGGAAATTTAAAATTATATAGGTACTTGCATTACATAGCTATTAAACTCGACAGAGCAGGTACAAAGTAAATGTGGGTGTGAAGGCAGTGGAGGAATAGCAAAGTCTCTAAGAAGATCTTGTCATTCTTAACCAGGGGTGGCAAATAGGGTTTATTCTGGAGGTCAAGTCAGATTGTCTGATAGTGGTTATCTGGAGTACTATATTACAAAGTACTTGAGACCAAGTGTGAGCTCAGTGGGAAGACTGCCAGAGTTAATGTAAAATATTTGTCACTGGTTACCAGGCAAGACCTTGACAGCCTATATACCATTATTTTTACATGGAAATCACAGTACTACTACTAGCAATAATAGCAACAATTTATTAAATATGCATTTTTCACTAGGCACTTGCTGAACATTTACCCTTGCTGGAGTAATTTCCCATCAACAGCTTTATTTTTCACAACAACCTTTAAAGGTAGTAATTGCAAACCTTGTTTTACTTATGTGAATAATGAAGTTCAAACTTTGGCAAGCATCAGAATCATATGGAAGGCTTATTAAAACACAGAATGGGGGCCTACACCTAAATAGTTTCTCATTATTTGTTAGGGCCGAGAATCTGGCTTTTCTAACAAGTTCCCAAGTAGAGCAAAAGTTACTGATCTGGGAACCACACTTTGAGAATCACTAGTTTAGACAAGCTGTCTCCCTGATCTTGTCCATGTATTAAATCATCTAGAGAATATTTTATTTTATTTTTTATTTTTTAATTAAATCATAGCTGTGTACATTAATGCGATCATGGGGCACCAAACCCTGGTTTTATAGACCGTTTGACATATTTTCATCACACTGTTTCATCACACATAGCCTTCCTGGCATTTTCTTAGTTATTGTGTTAAGACATTTATGTTTTACATTTACGAAGTTTCACATGTACCCTTGTAAAATGTACTGCAGGTGTAATCCTACCAATCACCCTCCTTCCACCTCCCTCCCCCCTCCTTCCCCTCCCTTTCCACCTTCCCCATATTCTTAGGTTATAACTGGGTTATAGCTTCCATGTGAAAGCCATAAATAGAGAATATTTTAAATGAACCAATGCCCAGCTGCACCAGAAGAACTGAACCATCTGTACAGGGGGCTCCAGACATAAGCATTTGTAAAATCATAAGGCAGCCATAGCAAGAGAGACAGGTCCCCAGAACTCTTGTCTAGTAGTTCGCATTATGAGAATCCATGAGTCTGTCCTTTAGACATATTTTAATAGTAAGGTCATTATGTGTTAAGTCACTGTCATTTGCTTCATAGCTGGCGAATCTTCTAACCTGAAGGATACTGTGATTATAACCATCATCTGGCTCAACGTGAATAACATATGATGGAATGTAAACAATCCACAACTATGAGGCTCTCAAAGACGAAACCCACTGCAGCTAGAACCTAATCCTGTAAAACCTACAAAGCTAAGAACTTCAAGTATAAACATGGTCAATTTTTTTTTCCATGAAAGTAGGATGAATCCTAGAAACCTAAACATCTGATATTGACTTCTCCCTTTGCAGTGCCAAAAGTAAAACCAGCAGACAATCTTTAAAACCTTCCTTTTATCCCTACCACTCAAAAAGAAATGGAGAACATCAAATGAAATGATTTCTTATCTCTGAAATTTTCTGGTGTTTGGTAATTTTGCAGAAGCATAGCTCAAAACTTCCCAGCATCTGCTGGTTACAAAGTTTTCCTAAACACTTCCACTTTAGATTTACTTGCAGAATGACTTTTTCCCCCTCTATAAAGACACTTTTCCCACTTCTTCAATGCTTCTTTATTGCCTCATAGAAAAGTGAAAGATGCTGACTGGCTCGAAAATGTGAACAAATCCTCAAATATGCACTGACTTTACTTTTCAAAATTCCTAGAACAAAATGCCTTGTATTTACGCTGTTCCCTATTCACGGTCTACATCCGGACACTGTCTTTATCTAGTTCTTGAAAAATTACCCAATTTCTTCACATTTGCTGTATGCTATCAAGAGAGTTTCGTTCTTTATTTCTGATTGAACTGATACTGTCAAAAATTGCTAGACATTAGATATTTTCATTTTTCTATCCCATTCCAATATCTCTGACAGAGACAATATTCTTGGACAAGGTAGATTAACAATTTGCAACATTAGAAATTCCCCCCATCACCTATCCAATCTAAATGTTTGAATTTTCACATATTATTAGTCAAAAAACCCAGATCTCTGCTCTTCCTATGTCTCATGTTCAAAAGAAGAAATGATGAAAAACAAACTGTCAGAGTATGCATTAGGGCTGCATTCACTTTAATCATGTAAATATTATAAATAGTTAAAATAATAAATTATTTTACAACAATTAGTGAAAGTTCTACGCAAACCTCAGTCATTAAAGACTCCAAGACATCCACTTTTCTCTTTCTCTTGACACTGGAAAATAGATGAATACATTCCATAGAGAGTTTTCCCTAACAGGGAGTTAAAACATCTGAGATGCTCGTTCTGATATAACCTCTACTGACTAGAGTAATTGTTAGTCCACAAAAGCGTGGTCACACCCCCTCCTTGGGCATTCTGTTTAATTTAATTTCCTGCTATGCTTTGGTATACAATTTAAACAAACCTCTACTTCATAAAATCTATGCAGGAAAAAAATCTGTCCCTATAAAATGTTCCCTTTAACTGTTCCCATGAGTCAACTAAACAAAAATCTTAGTATTCTAAAATATTACAGAATAGAAATATATCTATAAGTGTGCATATTGCCATATGCTTTTAGAAAGGAAAATAGTTATAAGCTTTATAATAATACCCTAATGTTCATTTTTCATTCCATGTGCACACACACACACACTGACCTCAATAAAGGAATACTTTGATAAGCAAGCCAAACAAGTACGCCGTAATTTTGTCTGCCTGAATTGACCTACTCAAATGTATATTCAATCAAAATTCATGGTAAATATTTCCAAATGTTTAATCATTAGCACACAGTACAATGAGAACTTTGCCATCCCACTTACCGAAAATTAATACACCTTTGACAACACTCAAAATGTGTTTTAGAAGAAGTATAATAATTATTTCCTGGCCAGATATGTAATTCTTCCATTTTATCTTCAATTAAGTTAATATCACTGTGCTTACATTCAGACATTATAAAAAAAAAGGTTGCAATTAAAAGAAAACACACATCTCTGGCATTTGGAATAAAGAAGCATTTATTAACAAACAAGAAATGAAAATGCCATAAAAATATAGTATCTTAAAAGGAAGAATGTATTACTTAGTACCAATCATTGGAATTAATATTACCTATTACCAAAACTCTATTTTCTATAATCAAATGATGTCATAAGTGTTATATTTTAACTTTTGCATATATCTTTGATACACAATAGGTCCATTAGAAATGTTTAAGCTAGGGTGGCACCTGTGGTTCAGTGAGTGAGGAGCCAGCCCCATATTCTGACAGTGCTGGGTTCAAACCCAGCCCTGGGCAAACTGCAACAAAAAAATAGCTGGGTGTTGTGGTGGGTGCCTGTAGTCCCAGCTACTTGGGAGGCTGAGGCAAGAGAAACATCTAAGCCCAAGAGCTGGAGGTTGCTGTGAGCTGTAAAGTTACGGTACTCTACTGAAGATGACAAAGTGAGACTCTGTCTCTTTAAAAAAAAAAAAAAAAAAGAA
Source organism: Loris lydekkerianus (assembly GCA_963574355.1). NCBI lineage: Eukaryota > Metazoa > Chordata > Mammalia > Primates > Lorisidae > Loris > Loris lydekkerianus. The sequence continues at coordinate 7,494 of CAUYPK010076224.1, forward strand.
AAAAAAAGAAGAAAGAAATAAGTTACATTTGAATAATATTTTAGTTAAAATATAAAATTAAAACATAATTTCATTTACTTCTCATATCAATATCTTTAAGAAAGACAAGAAGTTACTATTGTCCTTTTTTTTATTTGAGACCATAACCCAAGTCTCCTCACTTGTAGTCTAAATATCTAGATATCTCTTGATAATACTCAATATTTGAGTATTATAATATTTAAGTATTATCAAGAGCAAACAGAATGCTATGCACAAGCACATACATCTTATTGCAATCACCACAGTAGGAAAGTGCTATTATATCACTCATTTTACAAAATGAGAAAATTGACATATAGAGACACGAAGGTCATCCTTTTAGTTTCCTATTGCCACTGTAAAACAGGACCAAAAACTATGATGGGTTAAAAAACACAAATTTCTTATCTTTCATTTTTGGAAATCCAAAGACCAAAGTGGGTTCCACGGGGCTAAAGTCAGGATGTTTATAGGACTGTATTCTTTCGGGAGTTCTAGGAACAGTGTTTCTGTTTCCAGCTTCTTGCAGGGGTGGCGAACACGCGGCTAGAGCCACATGCAGCTCCCGGCCAAAATGAATTTCGGCTCTTTGCCTCTTACTATTTTGTATACTGTGGCTCTTTGCCAAGTTTGGATTTTGTTATGCTGCTTCTGAGGAGGGACCTCTGAGGAGCGATCTCCGAGCGCGTAGTTGAACTTGTTTGCCACCCCTGTTAGAGCTTGCCTGCATTCGGTGGCTCATGGCCCCTTTCCTGCATTTGCAAAGCCAGCAATGTTGAACCAAGTCCTTCTCATGCTGCTGTCTGGTGCGCTTTCTTTTGCTTCCTTCTTCTGTTTATAAGGACTCCTGTGACCACAGATAATCCAGGATATTTTGGCCATTTCAAGGTCAGCTGATCAGCAACCTTTTAATTCCATCGGCAACTTTAATTCTCCTTTGTTTTTTGGCCTAATATCTTAACAGGTTTTAGAAATTAAGATGTGGATAACTTCTGGGAAGGCAGGAATTATTCTGCCTACCACTGTCCCTCATGGCTAGTAAGTGGCACAGCCAGGACATGGACATAGATTTGTTTTATTCCAGCACCCACCTGTACTCTCAAGCCATTCTGCCACATCGCCACCTTACAATATGCCCAAGATTACACACAACATCTTCCCTGCCTGGGGAGCCAAAAACACCATCCACCCTAGAGCTATGTTATTTTTGTCAATGTCTACTTGAGTTGCTGAGGCTGAGTAAATGGAGGCAACATAACTATGAGTTAACAACTAAGCTATAACCTTTGTCCATCTCTGAAAATGCTTGAGGAAAATTTTACACATGGTTGCACCTTTTTAAATACTAAGTGAAAAAAATATAATCCTTAGTGATAAATGAAGGTTTTAATAGAGTTCCATGTACTCATTACTGATCTAATACTGTTCCTGTATTTGGCTGTTAGACTAAGTGATCATTTGTGCCTGCAGAATGGAAACTAGTCATGTTCCCTTCCATGTATTTGGATATTCTCAAGGTTTTTAAGCTGAAGAAGAGTAGCCCCTACAGCTTCCCTGTGCTGATATGACCCAGACTAGAGTCAATTCCTGCACCTTGAAACCAAAATAAACCCCATACAATGTGATGCGGGGACAGCAGAAGCTGCATCTGGGAGTATGAGGCCTCTGGGATGCTGTTGGCTGTGCATAAGGAAGGAGCCCTTGTTTTACATTCTTTCTTAAAGCTCTGTAAACTTCTAACAGAGAGAAACTGTTGCATCTTGTGAATATGGCATACAAACTGGAAACCAAGATCTTCAGTCTTATCCAACCAACGCCTAAGCCTCTTCCCACGATCTACACAAGAGCCATTCCTGAGACTCCAGTATAAATACTGCTAAACATGCCAAGCAAACATCTGTACTAGGCAACAAAATATCTTTTCTTTCAATAGTCATGACATTCTGGGCAGGTAAATAATCAGACCAAAGGACTCCAACCTAACCAAGGTAAACTTACTAAAAATTAAAATATATCTCTATTCCAAGTAATATTTAATCTTATAATTCCAGAGCACTACAAGTAAAAAAGTAAATAAATGATAGAAAACCAAAAGATTTCAAGGTAATTTACATCCACTAATCTTAAGAAAGGTGGTACAAATAAATTCCTACAGCCCAATGCATTGAGTACACCTTCTTACTATTAGGCATAATAATTATATGTGCTCATATTTGTCTGCAGTACAGCATTTTTACTGTAGAGACAGAGTAGGTTACCATCTTTAAAGAGAGTAGGTTACCATCTGTAAAGAGAGTAGGTTACCGTCTCTTTTTTTATTTTAATATTTAGTGCAGTATATTGCCAAGGAGAATTACACAATGTGTGTTAAATGAACAAAGATACATAAGAGTAGGAACATTAATTGTTGCCAAGGTTGCCAGATAATTGTAATTTAAATAATCCTAAGAATAAGCAATCTGAACAATAGCATTCCAAATGTTAGATGCAATTTGACAATAACAAGTCAAATTAAAGATGCAAATAGCAGAAGGAGATTTATACCACTACATTAATTCCAGCAATATTTGTAATTGTAAAAATTAATCAACAGGAAAAAACCTACATAAATTGTAAACTACTCATACAGTGGATTACTATGTAGTAATTAAAAAGAACAAACTGGAGCTACAAATGTGAGCATGGATAAATCTTGAAGAACACTGAGTGACTGGAGCCAATGGCAGCTGAATGTGTACATTATGGTATAATTTTTGTAAATTAAAAAGCATGTTGCTTATAGATGTATAAATACATAGTAATATTAATAGTATAAAAACATGCATGGAAATGATAAGTATCAAATACAAGAAAATAACTATTTCTAAGGAAAGAAAAAGAAGAGGAATGAGATCCGAGAGGGTTATACGAGCATTTTAGTGTTATCTATAACTTTTCTTCAAAACAGTATACATGAGATTGAAAGCAAGCTCGGCTGTGGTGCTCCTCTGCGACAGTGGAGGCTGCTGCGAGCTGCGCGGCCCGAGGCGGGATGGTGTCCGGCTCAGGGATGCTTGGTCACAGCTCCAGTCCGGCTGCAGGCCTGGGCTTTCGCCGGAGAGCTGTGTTATTGAAATGTGTTTTCAAGAAGTTTAACATTCATTCTATTTTTTGGCATAATGGATTTCCTTGTGAAGATTCGAACTGGAAAGTTTATGGAAGAAATGGTTTTCAAATATAAATCCCATTTTTGCTGTACTAAAGTAGACAAGAATTCTCTCTATTTTAATAATGGAAAAACAGTAAGATGACTATATTAAGTTGACTTCCAAATTACTTATGCTTTTAAAAGAGGGAAATGAATAGGAATAACCTGCTTTGAGGAAGCCATGGCAAAGTCAAACATAAAAAAACACAGTTTGCTCTCAGGAAATCTTCAGTATCTTCTTCGCTAGCAAGCTGCAGCCTGGGTGGTAGAAATTCCTCTAACTCTCATGGCTCCTTTTGCTTTAAGAATAAACTGTGTAGATCTGCTTCTCAGGCTCTACAGGCCTATATTGATGATTTTGATCTAAGTCCAATATATCCCGGTGCAAGCCCTGGAAAAATTAACCTTGATGAGGCCTCTTCTAATATGCCACGTTTCTCCAAGTGTATTTATAAACCAAATGGTGCTTTTGAAAATCCTGATCACATAAAGCACTCAAAGTCCTTATCCCATAGAAGACAGAGTATTAATGACATAGACTCCATTAGCCTAATGACTGATGATCTACTAAAACTTCCAGCAGATGGATCATTTTCTTTCACTTATGTTGGACTAGGTCACCGAATAAGCAAGAAAAAAAGGAAATGCTTTCAAAGACTGGGTTTATCAGACATTGAAAAGAATTCAAATTTTCAAGAACCCTCCACTCCCATAGTCAAGGATAATTTAATTACTCCTGCTGTATGCAAATATAAATGGAAGACTATGTGGTGACAAAATTCAGTTGCTTATCCTGAGAGCCAAGAGAAATCTAGAGCAGGGCACTGGCCAATCACTGAGGCCTATGAAAAAGGATGACAGCCCTTGCTCATTAGATAAACTTGAAGCAGAAAGATCATGAGAAAATGTTCCTGTTCCTTTCAAATTTCCTGTTCCTGTTAACTCTAATGATAGTCCTAAAAGTTCAAGAGTAAAGTATTCTAAAGAGGTTCTTGAAGAATTTTTAAATGATGATAGTCAGAGCTGTACCCTTTCTGGAGGCAAACATCGTGATCCTGTTAAAGCCCTGAAACAAATGTTATTTAATCTTCAAGTTTTAATCAGAATAAAACCACAGAAACAAAAGAGGAGATTAAATAAGTTGCAGAAGATGACGTCTCTAAATTACAGTTGAAGAAAAATATGATTCCTATTACTAGGTCACTTCAAAAGGCTTTGTACGATTTATCTCAACTGAGAGAACTTGTTGATGATACCAGTGGAAAACAGTCACCAAAAATGTGAAGAGGAAAATAAAACTCACTACAACAAATAAATAATCACCACAGAACAAATATGTATTTTTTCCCTATTACTAAAACTGACTAATTATTATAAGGCATATATTACTCTGTGACTGCTTCAAGTATTACATATTTCTAAAAACTAACTTGAAAACACCCATAGGTTTTGCGACCTGTCCTTATTTTCTGCCAGAACAGTCGACTGTGAAGTAGAAGGACCCACAATATATCCTACGGTCTTACTTTGGTCTTCAGGCCAACAAAGACCTAATATTCACAGATGGATGGTTGTTTTCTTGAAATTCATGTGGACCTAGCCTTCTTCAGCATCCTTATTTTATCATCTGTTCTGGATTATTAAGAAACTGTCTAGTTTCTATCTAATATCTTCAGTTAGATAGACTGTTTTGGATACAGTTAGTTATCACTTTCAAGGAGCTTTAAGAGTATCAAAATTGTTACTGTGTGTCTTATCCATATGGAAGTCTCACTTTTAAGTTTTTATAAAGCAAATATTTAAGATGTATTCTATTTGCAAATAATATTAATTTAATGGTAGGTGATGCAGTATTAAAGGGAATGTTCTTTTATATTGTGACATACAAGAAGACCTCTTCATTTAATTGATTTTTTGATTCTGTGTAAGACAATCTTGATAGTCGTTGATAGTTAACAACTGTCTCCATTTGGGGAGATACTTGAGAATTTAACATTTCAGTATTAAATTGTTTCATATATTTTCCTTTTGTGGTTAGCTCAAACTTGTGAAAACAATGGTTAATTTCTTTATGAAATTTGATAACTAAAAGAAACGACTATGAACAACCAGAAAGCAACTGCATTTTAAAGCTATTTTTCAAGAGTTAAACTTTCTTTAAACCATTCTGTAATCTTCAGAGATTGTCTCTAACTGGAACTAAACAAAGCTCAAAAATTTTTCAATTTTTACCAAGCAGGCATTATTAATATTTCTAATAAGTTGAAGCGTCTTTATCAACAAAACTAAGAATAAAGATATAAAACATAACTAATACAGCATATTAGAAAGGCCTGTTGCAACATATTTGTGTATATATGCAAATACCACAAATTCACACTTTACCCAATGGCAGCATTTTTGCTATTAAACAGGAATTTCTAAGTACATTGGGTCACAGAATTTTTTCCAAATTATTAAAGCATGATTTAATATCTGTTACATAACTGACATATCAAACACTAGAGTGAAACCCTAATTTTTTTTATTTGTTTGTTGCATTTTATTTTGGCTGGTGAGTTTTAGCTAGTGAGGCATTTGCCAACAGTTTTGTTCTGTTTACTTTGTGGAAATCCTTTTGCCACTGACATATTTTCTGATTATGGTCTGCTTCACAGCAAGTAGCTTACATAACCAAACAAGGAATTACTTTGAAGATTAAAGTATGTCTGGGTGTTGAAAATGTAGATTTTAAGTGGGTAAACATCAGATGGGTCTAGGTAGACCTAGTGACAGCCACTATTAGACAAGTTCTGAAGAAGGCAGAGAAGATGAAGCCATCAGGCAACCTCTCACTGATAGTTTCTCATCAACATATGTTGATCATAAGTCATATTTACTATCTCCAAAGAGAATATTCTGTAATGACTGTGTTGACACTGATTTGATTAATGTTCCCATGTGCAAGAACGTATTTCCAGTACTAAATGAAATAAAACCCGTTCTAAAAAACAAACAAACAAACAAACAAAAAAACAGTATATATGACATGTTAAGATTTGATAGGATTCAATGATGGGTACAAGACTGTTACATTATGCCCTAAATTTTTCTATATGTATTAATACCTTGTGAAAATACTATTGAAAGGAATATGTTTATTGTGTCACAAAAACTTTGTGCTGGAAAGAACTCTAAAAATATTCAAAATCAAGTGGCTTAGATCATACAGCCAGGCACCCCAGAACAGGTAAATGGAAACTCTGAAACTAAAATTCAGTTTCTCTAATTTGCACATCTGTTCTCTATCCACTGTGGCTAATGGTATATTATGTATTGCGTTTTTTTTTGTTTTTTCCTTTTTTTAGTTTAATGAAAAATATTTTTTAAATTTTAATTAGAAAAAAAGTCTAGTTCAATAGTTCCTTCATTTCTGAGTAACAGCCTCTGTAGCCTTAAGAGTTGTAAATCTCAAGACAGTGAGAACAAGTAAAGGTGGGAGAAAAAAGCCGCAGGGCCATCTGAAAGTCTTTCCATGTCCAAGCTGGAAGAAATCATTTCACTGAAATTGCCAGCACATCAACCTGCTCTGAGAGCCAAACACATTTGCAGGGTTGAGGATTAAGGGTTGGGGTGCAGTCATTCCTAATGGAGATGACAGCCATCTGTCTCACCCCTCAACCATCAGCCTAAATTTCAACCACAATCATGAGCAGTGTCCCAGCCCCAGGCACAGTGACTCAGGAGAAACTGCTATTCACCTCTTTTCCCTAAGACATACTGACTGTGGAAAAAGAACCGAAGTAAAACGCATATTCATTTACCCTTAGATATCTTCAGTGATTTCACCTTCCCCTTGGTGCTTCTCCCCTCAGGGTTGGAGCAACCCCTTCTTTACATTCCAGAACATAGATGAGTTTCAAAAGGGAAAATAAACTAACACTTACTGAGCTCTTTATCGGGTATTCTACAGGTGTTTCCTTTCTTCAACCTTCTACTCACCCTTCCAAGTAGTTATCGTCAATTACCTGCCTATTATACACCTAGGAAATTGGGGTTCCAAAGATCAGACAAGATGTACAAATTCAGGCATCTACTAAAGTGCAAGTTATCTACCTAAAATCCAGGGTTGTTTTTTGTTTTGTTTGGTTTGGTTTTTTTAACTACTTGATGCTTCCAAAGGTCTATAATCTTGATCACGTCATGTCCTCTCTCAGGACTTCATTTAAAGATTAGGTAGATTAGAATAGCCTACCTTGAACATTATCTGATTCTCTGAATTAAGTAGCCCAGGAAGGACAGACACAGAGTGTCAACTTAGATGGACAACTTTGAAAAAAAACATCAGATGAGAGCCTGTGACAAATAAAGAGAGTCAGCACCCTGGATCAGAGATCATGCAGGAAATTTAAAAATAAAAAGCCAAAAGTTGTCAAAGGAAGTATTCGTTGATTGGCCAGGTCAGCTTGAATTTATCATCTTAGCGTTACTTTGACTTTAGGTCTTCTTAGCGCAAAGACCTCTCAAATCAAATCTCCTCTCTTTAGCAGTTATTACATTGCTACTACCTTCTGTCCTTTTCTTCACACCTCTCATAACCAAAAGGAAAACTTATTGATCTTTTTGACTTCAAACTTTCAGAAATCTTGCCTCTTTTCTGTTCATGTCTGATGCCTTCTTTCCATAAAGTCGTGTTGCCTTGCTCTAAACCCAGCTATAGGTGTACCTTTCCTTAAAATCTTCTCTTGACTAATTTCTATGGGGTCCACTGACTTTTAATTACTTCAGATATATCTCTTTAGGAAAAAGGGAAGTATAAATGGCATTTTTAAATTCTCTATCTATATTTGGCATATATTCTGCCAAAGCCTTAATAAATATAATTGTCTGAATCACACTTAATCCTGTCAAGCTAGGTACCATTACCCTTATTTCACACATGACAAAATTGAGACACAGCCGCATTTATGTGACTTATCCACATTCATTTGGAAAACCAGAACCGATGATCAAATCAAGCTGGATCTAAATCTCAAACTCAAGGGTTGCATCACTCAAAGAATAGATTGACAGTTTGTAGAAAGGCAGATCTTTGTTGATTTTTGCCCTTTTCCTACAAGGTATCAAATAACTCTGCTGTTCATTCATGTTCCTGTTTTCTAAAATACTAGACCTCCCTAGTGTGAGCAAGACTTCCATGGCTGCATATCCAACTGATATAAAAATGATACATATTTTCCTTCAACAAATAACATTAATGTTGACCACAGATATTGGATATAAAACCAAGCACATTATGATTATGCTCTCCTTGAAAACAACCACACTATGTCAGCACACAAAACAGTGCAGCTCTGGTTGTCCCAGCTCAATAAAGACTTAACAAGACTTGGAGAGGGTCCAGGGATGAGCAATTAAAACATCTGAAGAGACAGAAAGGACTGCCTTAGAAGAATAAATGAAAATCAGTCAAGATCTTTAAATTTACCAAAATAAAGTCTGAGAACTGATGGATTCAGAGTCTGTAAAAACATACTGGGATAGAGAACATGAGTACATACACAGGGTGGCTGTAAAGTTCGTGTGCAATTTAAAATAGGAGTCTAAAAATGGCCACGCTGTACGGACTATCAGAGACATTTGTTCATGTTTTGCTATCCAGCATCCATGCCCCCTTCCTACTGCCATCTGCTGTTCCTTGTGGGGAACTGCACGTCCTTCGCCAGTGTGTGTTATGAAGACAGGGTAAATCCAGAACCTCCCTCCTTACGTTGAACTTGTCCAGTGAGCCACAAAGAAGTCATATGACTCAGGTTCAGCCAATCAGACTCCCCCTCTCCTTCAACTTTGAATCTTGAGAGATGGAGAAGTAACAAGCAAGATGATCCATCCAACCATTGTTGATCTGAGGTCATTCCTTTTTCCTGTATCTCACCATGAGAGGCCTCCCCCATTCCAGTCTCTTTCTACACAAATTTTTTCAGCCTGCCCAGCAACTCTCTGAGATCCTTAGCAGTGAGTACCATTTTGTTTAAATTAGTCAGAGTCAAACCTGCGAGGGACAACATGGCAGAGTGGAAGCAGCCTGGATAACACCACTGTCCTGGAGAGGATCAAAGTGGTAAATAAACACCTACCTTTGACTCAAGCATCTGAGTGACGGGACTGGGAATTGATGAGAGGAGGCAGAAGTGAAGCCAAGAAGAAAAAAGTGTAATGGCCTGCTCAGCAGGATTGGAATTAATTAGAGAGGCTCCCATAAGTGGGAAAGGGAGAGAGGAGAAATCCTGATCTCCACGCTTTCCCTAGGATATCACAACTGGAGCCAGGGGAGGGCTGCTCTCCCGCAGATGCAGGTGGGATACACAGACATGACTGGAGGCTGTGCAGCTGCGTTGCTCTGGAGGGAAGGGATGACCGGCTGTGAGGTCTGGAATTGCAGCTGGCACCATTGTAACATGCCAACCCCAGAATGCTACTTCTTCCCAGGGGTCAGATGTGTGACTGCTGCCTCCCCTTTGGCCCTGCTGGATGAGTAGGGAGCAGGGAGTCTTAGTGCTTGTGAGTGTCCCATGGGCAGGTGATGTGCATCCCCTCCAAGGGGGACTTCCAGGGGATCCTGGGCAGATCCAGTGACCACAGACCTGGTGCCCACTGCTCTGGCCTGGGCAATCTTGCTCAGTTGCACCTCTTGCAGACCTACAGTCCTCAGCTCCCACTGCCCACTGTTGAGTCAGGTGGAGCCCTGCTGATGCTGTGACCTGAAAGGCCTGGAACCGGGTGAGAGCCAGCATAAACACTGCCTTTAGATCTGGGTGTAGTGCATGCTGCAGACACACACCATTCTGCATGGCGCCCTACTGTGGCCACCGAGGCCTGTGTGCCTGAGAATCATGCCAGGCAAACTTGCTACTTCCCATATAGGTACACTGCTTCTCAGGCCCACTCTAACCAAGATTCCTACTCCACCATACTCATAAACTGTGACCAGTGGGCCCACTCCATGCCAAAGGCCTACTACATGCCAAGTACCTACTCACTCTGCCACATGGGCCCACCTGTGAATCCAGGCCACACCACAGGCTCTTTCTGTCCATAAGCCCTAAGGCCATTCCAGCCATGTGCCTGCTTTACCTCACAGACCCACTACATCCTACACGGGCACTGTACTCTGCACCTGCTCCATACCCCATGTGCATCTCATCCCGGCCATGCACCTGGTACTTTACTCACTCAGGCCTACCTGCACCACACCTCGTATGCACCTTGTCCCAGCCATGCACCTGATACCTTACTTACTCAGGCCTACCTACACCTCACCCCGTGCAGCCATGCACCTGGTACCTTACTTAGGCCCACCTGCACCACACCCTGTGTGCACCTTGTCCCAGCCATGCACCTGGTAACTCACTCACTCAGGCCCACCTGCACCATACCCTGTACGCACCTCGTCCCAGCCATGCACCTGGAACATTACTCACTCAGGCCTACATGCATGTGCACTACACCCAGCAACTTTCACCATCCTGTGAACATGCCCTGTTCTATAAGCCAGACCCACCTGGCATTCATACCTCTCACTGGGGGATGGCCCTGTCCCAGTGGCCTGGTGACAACTACAGGGAACAGGGGAAATACAACTAAGTAGAAGTATTAAAGGCATCTTTACCCTCCTGTCTATTCATGGAGTAGGAACCAAGTATGCCATCTAGGACTCATCCATATCCTAACCACGCAACAGAAGTCTTGGCAGAAGAGAACAGATGTACCATATTTGTTAGCTGTTCTGAGCTGAGGGAAGAGGCCCCAGGGGAGAGGAACCAGCATAAAAGCTCTGGCAACATGAAGAAAACAAGCTGTCTTGAAACTAGCAAAGGATAATAATAGTTCTCTAATAATAAACTCTTGCCAAAAACAAATTATTGAAATGACGAATATGGAATTCAGATTATGGATGACAAGTAAGATGAAATGTAATTGAAGAGATAGAAAAATATCTCAAACTAAAAAAAAAAAAAAAAAAATCCAGGGCATGAATAAAAAATCAGCTAAAGAGATAGATAACATTAGAAAAGAGATAATAGAACTTAAAGAAATAAGGAAGTGAGCTAGGAGATTTCAAAATACAGTAGAAAGCTTTAACAACAGACCATCCCTAGCAGAAGGAAGAAGACCTCCATGAAAAGACCACTAGAATTGATAAATAAACTCAGTAGTATTTCAGGTTCTAAAATTATTAAGCATACAAGTCAATAACATTTCTATGTAGTGATAACAGTCCATCTGAGAGACAAATCAAGAGCTCAATATCATTTATAGTAGCTACAAAGAAAATAAAATACTTAGGAACATATTTAACCTCAGAGGCTAAAAAAGCCTTATAAAACACTAATGAAACATGTCACTGATGACATAAATGGAAAGACATCCCATGCTCATGGATTGGAAGAATCAACATTAGTAAAATGTCCACTCTGCCCAAAGTGATTTATAGATTCAACTCAATTCCCATCAAGATTCCAACATCATTTCTCATGGATATAGAAAAAATGATCCTAAACTTCATATGGAACCAAAAGACCCCAAATAAGCAAAGGAGTCTTAAGAAAAAAGAAAAAGTCTGGAGTTATCCCATGATATGCCCACAAATTATACTACAAGGCTATAATAACCAAAACCACATGGTAGTGGTATAAACCAAGGGAATAGAATAGAGAACCAAGAATTAAAACCAGATAGCTATAATAAAGTGATTATTGAAAAAGTAGCCAAGAACACAGTAAGTAAAGCAAGCAAACAGCCCACAGAATGGGAGAAGATATTTGCAGGTTATACCTCTGACAAATGTTTAATAACCAGAATCCACAGAGAACGCAAGCGCATTAACAAGAAAAGAACAAGGGATCCCATCACAGGCTGGGCAAAGGATATGAAGAGAAACTTCTCTGAAGAAGACAGGCATGCGGCCTTCAGACTTATGAAAAAATGCTCATCAACTTTAATCATCAGAGAAATGCAAATCAAAACTACTTTGAGATCTCATCTAACTCCAGTGAAACTAGCCTATATCACAAAATCCCAAGACCAGAGATGTTGGCGTGGATGTGGAGAAAAGGGAACACTTTTACACTGCTGGTGGGAATGTAAATTAATACATTCCTTTTGGAAAGATATATGGAGAACACTTAAAGATCTAAACATAGATCTACCATTCAATCCTGCAATTCCTCTACTGGGCATATACCCAGAAGTCCAAAAATCATGTAATAACAAAGATGTTTGTACCAGAATATTTATTGCAGTTTTATTCACAATTGCTAAGTCATGGAAAAAGACCAAGTACCCATCCATCCACGAATGGATTAATAAATTGTTGTATATGTACACCATGGAATATTATGCAGCCTTTTTTTATTATTAAATCATAGCTGTATACATTGATATGATCATGGGGCATCATACACTAGCTTCATAGACCATTTGACACATTTTCATCCCAATAGTCAACTTAGCCTTCCTGGCATTTTCCTAGTTACCGTGGCATGACATTTACATTTCACATTTGCTGATTTTCACCCTTACCCTTGTAAGATGCCCCGTAGGTGTGATTCCACCAACACCCCTCCCTCCACCCCCTCCCCCTCCCTCTTCTCCCTTTCCCCCTTTCCCCTATTCTTAGGTTGTAACTGGGTTATAGCTTTCATGTGAAAGCTCTAAATTAGTTTCATAGTGAGGCTGAGTACATTGGGTACTTTTCCTTCTATTCTTGAGATGCTTTACTAAGAAGGATATGTTCCAACTCCATCCATGTAAACATGAAAGAGGTAAAGTCTCCA
>CAUYPK010076226.1:0-31310 GCA_963574355.1 Loris lydekkerianus
AAGGCTATAACCCAACTATACCACAAGACTATGAGGAAAGGACCAAGGAAGGGGAAGGGAGGGGGGAGGTTTGGTGGAGGGAGGGTGATGGGTTGGGCCACATCTATGGTGCATATTTTTATCTATAATAAAAAAAAATAATAAATTAATTAAAAAAAATAATAATAAATGCAAATGTCTACCTGGCCACAATCTGCCCTTCCCTGTGAGTCAACCAAGAGTAAGTATTACGCTAATATTTATAAACAAATAAAAATAAAGCACCATGTGTAACATAAAATGTACCATCAAGAAATCCGTGTCTCGTAGAATGGAGATGTCAAAAGCACTGATCCAGGAGCCAGAGGGAAGGATTTGAGCCCATCCTCTGACACTCATACACTATAAACCCAGAAAGTCACAGTAACATTATAAAGCAGGGTATGTGACAACCACAACTCACCCACCTTATGAGCCTCAAGTTTCTCATCTGTAAAATGGGAACAATGTTTCTTAATTTCTGCTTCATAAGATGGTGAGGAATGTACTTTAATGTGGGTAAATTTAAAGCACTATTTAAAATTCTAAGGCTTTTGATTTTGATACATTAATCTTTCCAGTAAGTGACTATGGAAATTGATACCGCCTCTATGAATTCAAGTGAGATATGTGACCTCAAGGAGAAGAGAGAATTGAAGAAAGATTATGTGTGAAGTGGATCTGCTATACACGATTTTGGAACATTGTGCACAGTACACATAAGATTTACCATTTTAACCATTTTGAAGTACTCAATTAAGCCGCCTTTAGTACAGTCTCAATGTTGTGTAACCATCCCCTCTATCTCATTCCAGAAATTTCATCGCCCCAATAAGCAGCCATCCCCATTTTCTTCTCCTCCAGCCCCTGGAAACCTCTAATCCACTTTCTGTCTCTATGGATTTGCCTACTCTAGACATGGTCACACATGTACTAATAGGATCATTTAAGATGTGGTCTTTGGAGTCTGACTTCTTTTATTTAGCATAATGTTTTCAAGGTTCCTCTTGCTGCAGTGTGTACACGTTACACAATTTTAAACCTAATATTCTCAGCTGTTAAACCACATATTTAAAGAGCTAATAAAATTATAATCTACCATTTATTGAGCATGTACTATACGCCAGGCACTACTTAATATATGTGATCCCACATAATACTTATCAGATAAGCAGTCATATTATCTCTATTTTACAGAGGAGGAAGCTAAAATTCAGGCAAGTTAAGTGACTTTGTCTAAGGTCACACAGCAATTAAGTGGCTAGGAATCAAACCCTGGCCCAGAATCCAGAGCCCTCGCTTTTAATCATTACATTTAAATGGCACAGCTCAAGAGGACCAGGCCACAAAGAGCTGGAGTATGGCCCAGAAGCCATTTATGAGGACCCCAGGGAACACAGAGAAGGTCAGAGGAGGGCATCAAATAGAAACCTGCATTACCTCATCATCTTGCACACTCCATCCTGGCTGACACCAACCACCATGTGGGAGCCCACATGGGGCACAAATGCCCTAGGCTAGGACCTTGGGACTGCCAGACTCCCACCCCACTTTCCTGCATCTGACTGTCCTATCATCGAGAACAGCTGCTGGACAATTTAAATGCTCTGGTCCAATTTCCAGTGACCTGAGGTCCAGATTTGGATGAGTTTATAACATCTAGTCCTGAAAAAGTGTTCTTTGACTAAACAGCCATCCTCTTCCTCAGCACAAACGCAGAAACTTTAAAAACTAAATAATGAGAGAGAATTAGACCTAATTATGTGACTTGAAGAAACATAAAAACCCCTAACAGTGGTGGGGATTCTAGGGGTTGCCAGGGGGGACTCATTGTTCACTAGGTCTCTTGCATACAGAAGCAGCAACTCATGTTTTGATCAGTGAAATTAGCTGGAATTAATGCTAGGCATTAATTGATGATCTGCAAACATCCTGCATTTCCTTTGCTGGTGCTAGATTCATAGGAGAGAATCGGCCTTCCACCATAGTCTTGTGATTCTTTGATCTACTCAACTGTAATGAATTTCAATGATATTGACAGAAATATGGCACAGACTGTGTACCCCTTTTCCAAAATGCTTGGGACCAGAAGTGTTTTGGGTTTCAGACTTCTTTTAAATCTTGAAATATCTGGATGTACAAAATGAGATATGTTGGAGACAGAACCCAAATCTAAACCTGATATTCATTTATGTTTCCTATATACCTTCTATACATATAGCCAGGACGCAACTTTGTACAATACTTTTAATAATTCTGTGTACCAAACAAAGTTTTGACTGTGACCTGTCTTATAAGAGTTCAGGTGTAGAATTTTCTACTACGGCACCATTTTGGAGCATTTCAGATTTTGGAGTTTTGGATTAGGGATACTCAACTTGCATTACATGTGAAGAGCGCAAGATTAAAGAAAAAGGAGGGCTATTTGAGTCCTGCTTCCACCATTAAGTAAACGTAGACAGATGTTGGGTAAATCATTTATTATACCTCCCTGCAGTTTTCCCACCTCTGAGATGGGCTTAAGAAAGAGATTGGTAACTGGACACATTGCAGATCTTCCAAGGTTGCAGTAGGGAAGCTTCTTCCAAGAACTTGTTATTCAAGCATCTTGCTGTATGCACTTATTGATTTGCTGCTAGGGACACTGTATGCAAGGCTAAAAGGACACGGTCGTCCTCTGTTCACTCACTCTGCACAATAAGCACATTAACTTCTCAATTTCTTGGAGACCACATCTGTGCATCCATGAAATAGTGAAATAGAAATCACGAGTCCTCTCACCCAACCAGCACTGCTAGAAAGATTGAGCATATAACTCAGCACAGTGCCGGGCATGGAGGAGAAGCCCAAGAAACGTCAGTTCCTCTCCCTGGCCCTTGAGGATTCAGAAAGAAAAAAGCACATCTTGATGTTATTTTATGCAGTCTGGCCAAAGTATGTTACTTTAAAGAACTGACACACACACACAAAAAGGCAAATTATATGCTCTGAGCACCAATTCCTGAACTGGTAGTAGGGAGGGAAGAAGAGAAATTGGCACAAAATGAACTTGCAAGAGAGAAAGATATTATGGTCACATTTCACTAAGTAAGGCACCTTCTTTAAGTGGGGGAGAAGAGACCTCAGTGCATGGCAGGCTCAGCCTGGGTGATTATGGCTTACACTCGGGGTTTACTTCTAAGAGCACAGTTGATTGAAGGGCATTGATTTATGACAAACTAGTGTTCTAATTCTGTGGGCATTAAGCAAAAACTAAATATTTAAAGCATGACCCATAATTATTTTCTATTTTGTATATCGATCTTTGAGTTGCAAGGTCCAACTTGTATTTTCATTTCCATGAAATCTGCAGGACATTGGGAGAATCTGGTGGGAAGAAGCTGGGTTTTGGATCGAAGCCATCTCAGTTTGAATCTTGGCTCCAGCATTTACTTACTCTATGTGACTTGAATAAACCACCTGTCTGCTCTGAGCCTTAGTTTCTTCACCTATAAATTGGGGGCAATAATAATACCTCCCAGGGCTGTTTTAGGATTCAAATGAGGGAAGGGATGTCCAATTCTTGCTTCAAAGCAGTGTTCATCCTGCTGAGTTCCTGAGCCCACCCACTTTGGGGCTCAGCAGCCAGATGCTGCTTGGGGTTGGGGGAGAAAATAGTAATAGGGTTAGGGCAGGGGCAGCAAAAAGCAGAACTTTGCAGGAGCGGGTAGTTTTGCAATTAACCAAAAATATATTCTTTTCAGAATTGTTTCCCAGACATAGTGTATGTGCATGAATGTGCATGTCTGTGTGTGTATGTGTTCTGAAATAGATAAAACTTGTCAACAAAATCTTTATTTAAAATGAAACTTTTGCACATCTATTTACAGAATTTTGCAGAACAAAACAGAGGCTACCTTGCACGGCTGTCTCCATGCATATCCGAAGAGATTAATTTGTCACTCTTCAAAAACAATCCATTGAGGGATACCCTCTTTGATTCTCTATTCTCACATTAATTAGTAGCAGAAAAAAACACCACACACACTCTGGTACAGGATAAATTAGGGGAAATAAATCTTCTATCCCTCCCCAGGGAAAGAAACATGGAGACCAAAGGTCATGGCACAGAGTTCAGGGACACCCAGACCCGAGCACATTCCTGGCTGAAATGACCCAAATCAGTCCCTTGCTCTGCTGCCCTCCCAACCTCTGCAAGGACAATCAAGGGTCATTATTTTCTAGAGAAGCTCTGAAGATTGTATTTAATAAAAATATTTTTTAAACCTAAGCTCCAAGGACAAATGCTTTTGAAAATAAAGACATAGTTAATTTTTTTGTTTGTCTTTAGTGATCATGGAGTAAGTTGAGTATATTGGAACCAAATTCCAAATCAGAATTTAAGATTATTATTGACTACTATTTGTATTTTCAGTAATTGTCTGATTGGTTTTTACTGATCAAGATCATTATCAGAAGGTATCTTTGGTTCAGATTCGTGTTTACTGTGATGAAATTTTTTTTTCTTTATAAAATCATAGCTGTGTACATTAATCAGCACACAAATTCCTGATTCTTAGCTTTCTTATCTCTGATTAATGCGATCATGGGGCACCATACACTGGTTTTATAGACCATTTGACACATTTTCATCAGACTGTTAACATAGCCTTCCTGGCATTTTCTTAGTTATTGTGTTAAGACATTTACATACTACAGAAATTTTTAATAGAACTTTTTCAAGTAAAGTTTAGATTTGCCCCTGTCACTTTGTGTCAGTCAAATAAATACAAATGATTTTCCTTTAAAATATTGAAATGTGTTCCTAAATTTTCATCTTTAAAAATAACTCAAAGAGCACTCAATTCGCAGAATGTGTTTTACTAGATGGGGAGAGCATTTTTGTTGCTAAGTTGGCCAAAGGCAGCATTTGCAAAGAGGATCTCTCCTTTGCTACCCAAGCAGAGATGTGGAAAGCTAGGTGTAGACCAGACACCAGGGCAGCCTGGTATCCCCCACCTTTTTGGGGATCCCTACCCGGCAGTTCCAGAGTGGTCTCTGTCATTGCCTGGTTGTTTAAGGTAATTACAGCATGGGCTTCCTCCCTGCTGCTTCTGCTGAAGCAGAAAATACTTCATCATTTACTTCAGTCATGAGAATAAAGCAAAAAAAATCTGGAACATAAACACCATTTTTTCTTTGCATTCAAAGGCCGGGCTCAGGGTGAGTTTGTGAATAATAAACCCTAGTTGGCAATCAAGCTAATAAGTATGAAGTTGCTGGGTAGAGAAGTCCTCCAGCGAGCTGGGAGCTGAGAGGGTGCCCAGGGCTTTTTGTTCCCTTGTTGGTAAATAACAGTCCTTTATTTACATACAGTTGTTTCGGTTTCAAAAGATATTCAAAGCCCCAGCTACTTTCTGCAGTTGCTTTACGGAAAGGAATATATATGTGAATTTTTAAAGAGATTTAGCCCTAATTAATCGATGCTGCCCGAAGAGGGTTGCAGGCGAGTGGGCCTGAGGTTCCAAGGGAGAAGAGGCTCATGTGATTAGCAGACCAGCCAGGGTTGTAAACATAGGCTCTTTTTTTTCCTGAAATCAGAATTAACCCCAAGAAAGAATTCATCTGAAGCCTGGAAACCAGAGAGATCCCAAGGTCAGGAGCCGTTTGGTTTAAGAACATAACTTTGAACTCTGTTTCAAAAATTTCATTTCTCCTCTTCCTGGCTAGGAAAAGCATCAGATGCTGAACATCCCCATTCAAACTCTCCAAACTTTCAGCGTTTGCTATCTTAAGCTTGTAGCAATAAAAACCCCTGGTAATGAGTTCCCTGCCGGAGACCCAAGTCCTGCATCCAATTTGCACACCGGCCTGCTGAAATGGTTTACAAGTCTGAGAGTCCGAGGGGGGAAGAAAATCTAAAGGTATTCTCTAGAGAAGGAATGAAGGGCTATCACTGAAATCTTTATTTATGTGAAGAGAAAGAGCTAAAACATTACCTCAGAATGCAAGATTACAACATCAGTCGGATAAAAAGTAAATCAATTCTAGTGGTGAAACATCAGAAACCCATAATCCTTTCTCAAAGCCCTTTTGTTATTTTAATGTCCGACAAATTATGCTTTTTTAAAGAAGAAAAACACTTAGATTTGGAGAGGTTTCTTTTGCTCTAGTAAAAGTAATTTCACTGCCTAAAAAAGTTTTAATTTTCTGTAACCCAGTCTTTACTGTGCTGGACGAGAAGACCAAGGTAATTTTCAGCTTCAATAGAATTGGGCACGAAGTGACCACCAAGATTGGCCTCCAGTTGCTATGGTAACGGTATTCCTTAAAAGAACGTAAGTTAAGCAGGGCGTTTTTTGGTTGCTAATTTTAAACTTCTGCCTTCATAGTTTTGTTGAAGTGAATGTGTATGGAGGAATAACCGCCACAATACTGACTGCTCTTGCTGCTTCATTTTGTCAGTCATATCACAGGGATCCCGACTAATTCTCTGATAAATGACTTTGTAAAGAATACGGAACTGGTCAAAGAAATTGGAGCACATGAAAGAAAAAGTGAAACCTCTTTCTCTGCAGAAGCTCTTGAGAGAGAAAGGAAGTCAGTCCTCTTGAGAAGCTCATGACAAGAAGCTGGGCCCAAGAAGGCTTGGGCAGAGATGGGAAGAAGTCAGATCACGCTTAGGACAGAGGCTCTATCAGGTAAAATGACAAAAGCCACAGTAAGGGACACACACAGATGCATAGCTGGACTGATGGAGAGATAGACGGGCAGATAGATCAACTGAAAGGGAACACAAGGTGTGTGAGAAGGTGATCAGTGCTATGGAAAAAATAAATAAATAAATAGAGGAGGCTTTACAAGAGCCAGAACAGAATGTGATTTAGAACAGGGTGGTCAGGGTGAGCCTCACTGAGGTTGGGGGTATTTGCGCAGAGACCCAAAGTAGGTGAGAAATCAGGTTGGCAGAGGGAACAGCGAGTGCAAAGTCCTCGATTCAGGAGACCATGATGAATATTGGTTACTCGTTGCTACATTCTGAAAAGCAGCACTCCTCAGAGCCCATGAACTTCATAAGTTTTTGTGCAGGTTGTGTGTCCCTGTGCTAAGTGACCTCAGACTTCAGCGCACAAATTCCTGATTCTTAGTTTTCTTATCTCTTTCCTCCAAGTCAGCACCAGCCTCCTCAGGGCAGTTTGCCTTGCCCCAGAAACAGCCCCTCCCTCCTTCTCATCTGTTAGCTGTGAAGTCGTGTGACTTCCAAAAGCAGACTGATAGTGCTCTCAGTAAGGGTGTGCACCACGATAAAGCACATCACTTTTATACACCACATTTGTGTTTTTTACACTGTGAATCTCTTGGAGCCAGAGGCCACTTGGGAGCCTAGCTGTGTTGCTTAATGGCCAGCTAGCTCCAGCACACACACAGCAGAATAAGAAGCCCCACAGTTCAACCTGGAGACACCTGCTTTATCTGCTCGACGCCTTTCCCCTTCCTCCACAGACCTCCCTGTCGGTGCACCCCAGATGAGCAATTGGCAAAGAGAACACAGCTTGCACTTTCAGGCCAGCATTTTCCACCCAGGCATCTTCAAATCCCTGACCTCACTTGGCTTCTCACAACCCTCTGCAGCACCCGGAGAAAGTGCCATTAGCCTCAGTGTCCAGACGGGTTAGCAGATTGGACGAAGTGCCGCCACAGTGAGAAGCAGATGCCCCTGGGTTGAGGGGTCCTGATCCCAAGTTCAGTGTCCTGGCCCCAACACACATGGCCAGGAGTGAACTTCAGAATAGATAACAAAAGCTAGGGCAGCAGAGGCTTGGAATTACTCTGCGAACCAGAGAGCAAGCTGAGGTGGCAGGGCCAGAGGTCAGATTAACCTGGCAGAAGAGGCACATGTGAAAATGTATCCGGGAATGGGTGTGTGTGTTGGGGGGGGGGGGGCACAATGCTTGGGAGCTGGGGGTCCTGAGAGATGGGCTACTTGACCACCAATGTGCTCTTGAACAAGCAGTTTCCCTCTCTGAGCCTCAATTTCCTCAGCAGTGAAAAGAGAGCACCTGCCCAAGCTGCTTTCTCAGGGCGTAAGAAGCCTGCAAAGTCCCCAAGAGAATACAAAATACCCTGGAAACTGTACTACTGCACCCTTCATTTCAAGTACCCGGAGCTCTGGGACTTGGGTTGGCAGCTGTACCCAGTCAAAGTTTAATAATGTTGTTCTCAATTTTCTATTTATGGCAAATGCTGATTTTCTTTCCATCTCTAGTAGGAATATCAAGATTCCTTTTAAAATAAGTGAATTTAAGTAAACAAAATGAAGTATTAACTGAAAATATTAAGTAAATAACATTAGAGGTAAAAAAAAAAAAAAAAAAAACTGTAGATATTGCAAAGATTATGAAGGTGGTTTAGGAGCAAGTGGCCTTGGTGAAACTCTGAGTTGGGTGACCTCAAGGATACTTCTGCTCTGAAAAGCAGTAGAAAAGTGCTGGTTGTGAATATGGATTCTAGATCTACAGGCTCTGCCACTTACACAGCTGGATATCATCTCTCTGTGCCTCAGTTTTCTTATCTGTAAAATGGGAATAATAGCACATCTACCTCAAAAGTTTACTATGTGTTGCCCTTAGAAGAGTGGCTCAAATTAAGTGCTACACATTACCTGTTATTATCACCTTCAAGGAGTCCTTCCTCAGACACAGCTGAGGGCTTTTGGAAGATAGGGGGTGGGGGAGGGCCCAATAACCACGCCATGCCCACACCCGTTGGCTTAGCAGAACCGAAGCATTCACACAATTTTCTGTCCTTGAACAAATAATCCCAACACCCTCTGCAACTCCCCCTCTCTCTTGGAAAGCCAGTGAAGCTTTTCATAAATAAAGGGGCTGGGGAGGTTGGCCATCTGGCCCGTCCTGTATGCACACGAAATGATAGAAAGTACGCAGGTGTTACCTGTCTTCTCCTCGTTCATCTGAGATCTGAGGGCGTCAGCTGTGAGCCACATGTTACATTACCTCCTGAGCCAAAAAGAAAGAAAGGAAAGAGAGTTGTGAAGCCAAAGTAGCCCAAATGGCAGCTCGCCCACTCAAATGCCTCTCGGGCTCCCCCTCTATGCTCGAACCCTGCTCTGAGTCACACCTCACATTTCTTTGTGACAAACCCTGTTGGTTTTCCCCTCAAAGGCAGGCAAAGCAGCATCTTCTCTAGGACATCAAAATTTGACTGAGAAAAGCTCCAGGAGGAGGTGGCCTTACAGGTAACCTCAAGCAGAGCCTCCATCTACAACTAGTCTACCCCAGCCCAGTCCACTTTGGGGACCACAGAGGCAAGCACAGGTTGTCCTTGGGAGAATCCTGTTGCTTTCTTCTGGTGCAAGTTAACGTCCTCCTGGGATCAAATGTGCCAGCAGGGTCATTCTGAGCAAGTTGGGTTTTCATTTACAATTTGCTGCCCAACACTCATCAAACAGAGGCAAGCAAGATGCTCTCCACCTGCCCACACTCCCTGGGGGCAGATATCAGATAACTGTTAGGAGACTGCCTTAGAAAGCTTATTTAAAGGGAAAAGTTAATTGTATTTTTTTTTTCCAGGAATGTGCCAAGATGTTTAAGTAGCTTGGCTGTGGTATATACACACCGTCAAGAAGCCACCCTGAGGATGTCCCCACACAGCCACAAGAAACAGGGAGCACCTGTCATCAGAGGGATGTGCACAGAGGGTCGCTGTACAGACCATCATCTCGCTGGTAGAGCAGCAGCTTCTCGAATCTTTCCAGTGCCATCCTTAGCACAGTTACAAACACACCCTTGGCTGTCTCCTATCCGCAATATTCCCCTCCCCCAATCCATCCAACAAAACAATTCCAAACCAAGCCAGGTGATGGAATTTAACATAGCCAAGAGGCAAGATAACAAAGCACTTACACATGGGGTTTCTGAAGCTAGACTACCTGAGTTCCAATCCTGGATTTCCTACATACTAAGCAAATGATGTTAGGCAAATTACTTAAACTCTTAGTACCTTAGTTTCCTCATCTATAAAATGAAGATAATAGAATCATGCAGTTGTTAGAAAGATTGAATGAATTAATACACATGAGCACTTTCAATGTGCCTATAACAGCAAATACAGGATATATATTAACAACTCTTGTTTACTGGAAAAATTCCTCCACTAGGCAAGTATCTCAAACCTGAGTGTAGTAGACAGCCTCCAAGACGGCCCCCAGTGATTCTTGTCTTCTGTCATTTGTGCTCTCGTATGGTTCCTTCCTTGTTGAACAGGGCTGGCAGTGCAACCAATGGGACTTTGAGGAAATGATAGGGCACAACTTCCAAGGTAGCTCATAAAGTCACTGCAGTTTCCACCTTGTACTTCCTCAGATCCTTTACTTTGGTTAACTCACAAGCTGCCATGTTGTGAGGACACTCAAGCAGCCCTGTAGAAAGGTCCACATAGGGAGAAACTGAGATCTCCAACAAACAGCCAGCATTAATTTGCAGCCATGTGACTATGCTACCTTGAAAGTAGATCCTCCAGCCCCAGTCAAGCCATCAGATGACTGCAGCCCCAGCCAACACCTTGATACAGCCTCATGAGAGACCCTGAGGCAATACCACCAAACCAATGGCAATAGATACATTGGGCTTTATAAATGTAGGGGGGGGGGGTAGAGGGATAGGGCCAGAGACAACAGAATTTGCTTTATAAACCAGGCACTTGTGGGTTCTGTGCCACCCACAGATGCACAGAGAGGTACCTGAGTGACACCCCAGGGAGGTTCTGAGGTACCCTGGTGCCCTGTGGGGAAATAATAAGAAATTCAAAGAAAATATGTGGAAGGCTTTTTGTGGTTTTGCATCTTGCCCTCCTCATACCTTCCTCCCTCATCTCCCCAGCGAGGAAGGTATGTTCTACCTGCCTTGAACAGACCTCTGAAGGGCTGAGCATGGAAGATATAAATAGCACCAAAGTCCAGAGGGGGCTGGGGGGTCCAAGAAATAAGGTCCTTGTTGAGGTTGAAAAGGCATCTTCTAGGCTATAGAATCATCAGGGATGAGGGTGGAGGGATGGAACTGTGAACAGGAAAGGTATCTCAGCCTGGTGATACTTTTTAACAATTGTTCAAAGGCCCATAGTTGACTTGCTAGTGGTTAGGTAGCACCATGCCAGAAGATACTAAAGAAAGTAATTGATTAATGTGCATGAAACATTAGAGGCCAGACCAGGAGACCCATTTTGAAGGTAGGCAAATGCTGGCTGCTTCTCTTGTGCTTGCCCCTCCCTGGCCCCCTTGATTTTGGAATGTGGCTCTTCCTGCTATTAGGACCCCCTGCCCACCCATCCCCCTCCTGAATCCTACTGCCATTTGGCAAATTCTCTGAAAGCTTCATCTAAATACCTGTGTGAGAACAGAGTAGTAAGGATACTCTCCAAGGCAACCTAGGGAAACCTCACTTGGCAAAGACAAGAGAAAGTTCAAGTGTGTGCTGGAACACTAAACTCCTTAGTGCCAAAAAACCCCTGCTCACCTGTGTGCTCTCCACAGGTGATAACTGGCAACACCAAGAGAGGACTCATTGCCCTGCACCTGGGGCCAGGTACTCTTGTCTCCAGCTCACCAGCTCCTGGTGTCATTGCCCAGGACTGAGCAAAGACCAGAACTGTGCCCCATCTCCATCTCCACTACATTTTCTCAATACTAGTGACAGGGAGCATTCTGTTTCTGGGTGGCATTTTGGTACCAAAAAAGGAGTTCAAATCTTGTCATGGTAGACCAGAGAAGAAATTTTACTAGGTATAGGTTCTCCTTCAAAGAGATCGCAATATGTCAGGAACTCCTTGACCGTAAAAGAAAGCCGAAGGTACTCCATGATTGGCTTGAGCAGGGGACAAAGTGCTTTGAGGGCAGAGGGTCAGGAGTGATTGATTCTGATTAGAGCTAAGAGAGGAAGGGAGATATTTTCTGGGTCACACTGTGGACATTGTTGTTGTATATTACATTTAATGTCTTAATCTTGAAGGTCTATATTTCCCAAATTTCATTACAAGTATCACGCAGAAGTTATCTCAAAATATTTTTTTTCCTTATGTAAATCTTTTTTAAAACAATGATTTTCTTCTGCTATGTTCTCCTCTTAAGCTATTAAGCCCATCATTTTTTTTTTTTTTACTCAATTACTCCACTCTCCTCCTTCCTTCCTCCCTTTTTTCTTTCCTTTTCTTCTCTCTTTCTCTTCCTCCTTCTCCATCTCTTTTCATGCCTACTCTTTGCTTCTATATACCACTGACAGACTTTCCCCTCATTCAACAGTTCTTTTGCCTCCTGATAAATCCTTTCTTCCAGAGCTTGTGGAAGGTTTGCATCAGTTAGCTCTACTGTGTACCAGATCACTCAAATCTCAGTGGCTACAGATATCAGTGATTTCTTATTGCTCACATCTTGGGTCTGCTGAGATCTGGCTGATATAGGCAAGGCTCTGCTGAGGGATCTGCTTCAGATGTCTTGGCAGCTCCGTGTTTCTC
Source organism: Loris lydekkerianus (assembly GCA_963574355.1). Taxonomy (NCBI): domain Eukaryota; kingdom Metazoa; phylum Chordata; class Mammalia; order Primates; family Lorisidae; genus Loris; species Loris lydekkerianus. Next base: position 12,523 of record CAUYPK010076226.1, read on the forward strand.
ACTGCAGGTTTGATGGGTGATTGCTTGTCTTTCATCCTCTTTGACCAAGGGGCTAGCCTGGATGTGTCAGTCTTACAGTGATGGTAGAGGTGCCAAACAACAAGTGGAAACATGAGCACTCAAGCTCAGAGTAGCATACTGTCACTTCCGTCCACATTTCAACGTTCCAAAATAAGTCACAGGGCCAAGCTCAAATTCAAGAAGCATGAAACCATTTTTCCCAGGGAGCTAGAGGGAGAGCTCCAAAATCTCTAGGAAAGGATGAATACAGGGAGGGGTGAGGAATCTGAGCCATTAATGCAATTACCTATAATGGTTCCAAGATAAATATGAGCTTTAGTGACTTGGAGTCTGCCTTCAAATAGTCAGAAAAAAGACTGGGAAAGGGGGTGGAGCCTATAGCTCAAGGAGTAGGGCACTGGTCCCATATGCTGGAGGTGGCATGTTCAAACCCAGCCCTAGACAAAAACTGCAAAAAAAAAAAAAAAAAAAAAACTGAAGGGATGTTCTGAAAGGAGGAAGGACACCATCCCCGAGTGAGCCTCAGCCAACCTAGAGCTGCCCATCTTTCTCTTTACCCCAGGTACCATCCAAGCCTATGAGCAATTGCTCAGACCCTGCTGTTATCAATGTCTCTCATGTAACAAGCCCAGTTCCAAGCTACTGATTCTTGCTTTCTTCTGGATTCTTTCAAAGAAAACCAAACAGGGGTGATGATTTCCAAGGTGGTTCAACACACCAAGTAGACCCCTCAGTCTGCATGTGGACCAGCTCTTACATAACTGATTGTATTCACCAACTATGAGCCCCTAGAAGCTTCACTATTTTAATTGCAAGCTCATGCTCACCAAGGTACTAATGAGCAGCTCCCTAATGAATTTTATCATGGCAATGAGCAGAACTTTTTTTACATAATAAAAATAGTGTCCCCAAAGGAAACCACCCAGCCCATATTCTGTATTCCAAGGGCCTGGTCACAAGTTCTCACTGTCCCAGGGAATGGCACGTGGTGTCTGCTTGGGACAAAAACTGTTTTCCAAAAAAAAACACATTTAATGCAAATTTATGTGTTCAACCTACTTAGGAAGTCATGGAAGTTTCATGATGAAAGCAAAATTAAAGGGTATCTAGTTTAGGGTCAGCAAAATTTTCTGTACAGAGCCAGATATTGAAGATTTTAGGCTTTCTGGGCCATACAGTCTCTGTTGCTACAGCCCAAGTCTTAACATTGTAGCATAAAAACATCTATAGAGGATATATAAATAAATGAGCATGGCTTCAATAAACCTGTTTATAGAAATAATTGGCAAGTTGAATATGATCCACAGGGTAGACTATAACTGACTGACTGCTCCTTTAGTCCAACCTCCCACTCTACAGATCTGGCAGCTGAAATAGTCGGGGCACCTTGTCCTGCCATAAATGAACTTGCACACCCACCCCTCAGCAATGATCTTTCGGTTCTGTGCTTCTTTGCAGGGCTCTACTGGAGAAGATAGAAGAGAATGTCTGTGAACTAAGGGATACTAGATATGACTGAGGAGGTACTGAAGGCATGTCTACTGGTTGGAGGGGGAGATTCCTGCCTGTTCACTTATTCAGGTTCCAGAGAGCTAGCAGCCAGGCCTTCAGCCTCGAGAGACTGGGAGAATCATTGGCTAATTTGACCACTCTGAAAGGAAAGACTTAAAATACTATTATTAACATTTTCCCAACTCACAGCCCAGTTAGGTCATCCTACCACAGAGAAGGTCAGGTGCTTCAGTTCCCCTCATGCTCTTAGAACTTTAAATCAACATTTTGTCCCCTTAATCTTAAATATGACTGGACAATCAAGCATTATAATGTAAAAGATAGAAAAGAAGATTTTAAAAAAGCAATTTGGTAGAAACACATAGTATGCAATTAGAAATAAACTACCCAGAGAAAAAAGAACAGATTACTATGAAAAGAAATGTTTTGAGAATAAAAGGGCTCTAAGATTTTAACATATAGCAGACATGAAACACGCTAATGAAAACTTGGAAGATCATACATTTTGGAGAATACAGTAAAACCTTCATCATTGACGACTTCCCTCCTTAAGTTGACCAAATTTTCATAGAACAGACATGCACCACATATGTGTATCAGTACAGTAGGCTTAGTGGACATTGGTCCTTATGTTGACCACTTCTGTATGTTGACCAGTGTGTTACAGTTCTTTGGGTGGTCAGCTTACCGAGGTTTATATATACATCCTAAAAAATAGAGTAAAAATATCCAAAGGATTCTAAGAAGAGAGGAGAACATTTTTTAAAAGTTGTGGTGGGGGAATAGCAATAAAATATTTAAAGAAAGTTTCCCATAATTAAGAGACCTGAGTTAAATTAGGCAGAGTGAAAGGGCCCACAAAGTGTCCAGGACAATGAAAGAACTGAGACCTTGCAAAGGTACATCAACAGAAACTTTCAAAACACAGGAGACAAGGAGAAGAGATTACAAACTTTGGGGTGGGAGGGAGGGTTGGGAAGAAGGAAAATATAAGAACACATCACACACAAAGAATCAGGAACCACAGATTCAGAAATCCTTCAGATTTCTCAACAGTAATATAGAAGCTAGAAAGACCTTGGAAAATGAATTCAATCCTAAAATTTTAAACTTACCCTATCAATCAATTGCAAGGTAGAATAAGGCATTTTCAATCATGGAAGCTCTCAAAAGTTTTTCTCCCCTGTATTCTTTCTTAGGAAGCTCTGGAAGTTGAGTCTCACCAACTAGATTAAGAAAGAGGAAGATAAGGGGGTACAGATAGTAAGAGGTCATCACAGGAATGAGGGAAAGGAAAATCCTAGGAGATGACATCAAGAGACCCCAGACTGATCTTTGGTCTGCAATTAATAGTTGCTTTTCCTATTTCCATGTGGTATCTCTCGTTTATTAAAAGATTTTTTACGATGTAAAAAGCAACCCTAACCACTAAGGCAGAGTTTTAAAACACTTTTTGTGCAAAAGAATGCCCCGAGTGCTTATTAAAAATGCAGATTCTGTTGACCCCCATTCAAAGAGATTCAGTTTCAGGAGGTCTGAGTAGGGCCCTAGAAAAACGCATTTTGATCAGTTATCTCAGGTGATCCAGGGCAGATGGCCCAATACCAGCAAATCAGTAGCCTGAACTATAGCACCAAAAGCTGAGTAAATGTAAGTTTTGAGTCTCAGTTGTCATTTTTATAATGTGGCAATATTTACTCTATTTTCACAACTTGAGTATATTACATATGCCACCTCGTCACTCTACGTGGGGGTGGAGGTTGAGTGGGAAGAGATGTTAGAAATACTTGATCCAGGTAGAAGCTTTCATAGGAATTATATGCAAATTAATCAAGCTATACAATTATGACTGATTGTATTGCATATATTTTAGAACAATGCAATTTTTTGACTAAGTATGATTTCATACTACAAATATATACTATCTATGTAAGTTGGAGGTGGTACAGCAGGGCATTAGTAAGGACCTCTTTCCACAGCCACCACCACCAAGAACTTGAAAATAGATTAGTCTCAGAGGATGAAATGACAACTCTATGCTTAAAAGATTGAAATGTAGACAAGCAAAGGAACTTTAAAAAGACCTAGAGGACAGGAAGCTGATGGAATGTCTAGCATAAAGAAAGGAAGAAGGTGCCCTTGAGAATGGTGGCAGTGGTGGGTGGATCGGAGACTGATGTAGAAGTCTAAAGAAGGGAGTCATCCTGATTAAAGATGACAGATCATGATTTTTGGTGTCCTATGTCTTTTTTTTTTTTTTTTTTTTCTCACAAGAAGAGACTCTGCTAACTTGATGGATGCAAGAATCCAGTTCCCTGGGTAGTTTTGAGTCTTGTAAATTAATAAATTAGCATCTGGTTTATATAAATCAGCTCTTGTAAGCTAAGTCAGCCAGCACCAGTCAACTTCCCTGCGTGGGAATGCTTCTGAAAGTTTGGCAAGGCCAGATGGCTGAGTCTGAGCCATTGAGGGCCAGATCAGGACTCTAGTGACTCTTCCAAAGTCTGGTCTCGCAGCAAAGCCATAAGAACACCTCTTGGTGGCCAACTGGGCAATCTTCAGGTAGTCTCAGCTGCATCATCATGCCCCGTGGACCCTGCCTGGACAGTGACAGCACTAACACCCTGCAATGAAGACACAGAAAACCCCATATAGCTTAGTAATAAAAACAAAGCTGGGGGCATCAGCCTACCAGACGTTAGGTTGTATTACAACGCCACAGTGATCAAAACAGCATGGTATTGGCACAAAATAGCAACATAGACATCTGGAACTCAATAGAAAACCATGAGATGAATCTAAAATCTTACAGCCACCTAATCTTTAATAAACAAAACAAGAATATTCACTGGGGAAAAGAATCCCTATTCAATAAACGGTGCTAGGAAAACTGGATAACCACATGTAAAATACTGAAACTGGACCCACACCTTTCTCCAGTCATAAAAATTGATTCAAGATGGATAAAAGATCTAACTCCAAGGCATAAAATAATAAAAATCCTCGAAGAAAGTGTAAGGAAAACACTTGAAGTTATCAGCCTGGGGAAAGACTTTATGAAGAAGACTTCAGCGGCAATTGCAACAACAAAAACAAACAAATGGGACTTAATTAAACTGAATAGCTTCTGTACAGTTAAAGAGACAACAACCAAAGCAAATAGACAACCATCAGAATGGGAAAAGATATTTGCCTATTATGAATCAGACGAAAGCTTGATAACTAGGATCTACAGAAAACTCAAATTAATCAACATAAAAGAACCAACAATCCCTTTTATCAATGGGCAAGAGAGATGAATAGAATATTCTCTAAAGAAGACAGACAAATGCTGTAGAAGACTAAAACTGGACCCACACCTTTCACCATGAACAAAGATAGACTCTCACCAGATAAAAGATTAAACTTAAGACATGAAACTATAAAAATATTAGAAGAAAGTGCAGGAGAAACTCTTGAAGAAATCAGCCTGGGAGAATATTTTATGAGTAGGACCCCCTAGGCAATTGAAGCAAAACCCAAAATACATTACTGAGATCTGATCAAACTAAAAAGCTTCTGCACAGCCAAGAACACAGTACGTAAAGCAAGCAGATAGCTCTCAGAATGGGAGAAGACATTTGCAGGTAATGAGGTAATGTCTCTGACAAAGGTTTAATAACCAGAATCCACAGAGAACTCAAACGTATTAGCAAGAAAAGAACAAGTGATCCCATCTCAGGGTGGGCAAGGGACTTGAAGAGAAACTACTCTGAAGAAGACAGGCGCACGGCCTACAGACATATCAAAAAATGCTCATCATCCTTAATCATCAGAGAAATGCAAATCAAAACCACTTTATCATCTAACTCCAGTAAGATTAGCCTACGTCACAAAATCCCAAAACTATAGATGTTGGCATGGATGTGGAGAAAAAGAAACACTTCTGCACCGCTAGTGGGAATGCAAACTAATATGTTCCTTTTGGAAAGATGTTTGGAGATCACTTAGGGATCTAAAAATAGACCTGCCATTTGATCCTTCAATTCCTCTATAGGTACATATCCAGAAGACCAAAAATCACTTTGTAACAAAGATTTTTGCACCAGAATGTTTATTGCAGCCCAATTCATAATTGCTAAGTCCTGGAAGAAGCCCAAGTGCCCATCAACCCAGGAATGAATTAATAAATTGTGGTATATGTACACCATAGAATATTATGCAGCCTTAAAAAAAGATGGAGACTTTTACCTCTTTTATGTTTACATGGATGGAGCTGGAACATATTCTTCTTAGCAAAGTATCTCAAGAATGGAAGAAAAAGTATCCAATGTACTCAGCCCTACTATGAACCAATTTATAAACACCCACATTTCCATATAAATGCCATAACCCAACTACAGCCCAAGATGAAGGGGAAAGGAGGGGGAGGGGACGGTGAGAATGGGGAGAGGGAGGGTAATTGATGGAACCACATCTATGATGCATTTTATAAGGGTACTTGTTAAACCTACTAAGTGTAGAATATAAATATCTTAACATAATAACTAAGAAAATGTGGTTAAGGCTATGTTAACCAATTTCATGAAAGTATTTCAAATTGTATATAAAACCAGCACATTGTACCCCATAATTGCATTAATGTACACAGCTATGATTTAATAAAATAAAAAGAGACAGACAAATGGCTAACATATGAAAAAATGCTCATCAACCCTAATTATAAGAGAAATACAAATCAAAACCACCCTGAGATATCACCTAACGCCAGTGAGAATGGCCCACATCACAAAATATCAAAACTGCAGATGCTGGCGTGGATGTGGAGAGAAGGGAATACTTTTACACTGCTAGTGGGATTGCAAACTAGTACAACCTTTTTGGAAGGAAGTATAGAGAATCTTCAGAGAACTCAAACTAGACCTCCCATTTGATCCCACAATCCCATTACTGGGCATCTACCCAGAAGAAAAAGAAATCCCTTTATCATAAGGACATTTGTACTAGACTGTTTATTGCAGCTCAATTTACAATTGCCAAATTGTGGAAAAAACTTAAATGCCCACCAATCCAGGAATGGTTTAACAAACTGTGGTGTGTATATATATGTATATATATAATGGAATACTATTCAGCCACTAAAAAAGATGGAGCCTTGGGCAGTGCCTGTGGCTCAAAGGAGTGGGGTGCCGGCCCCATATACTGGAGGTGGTGGGTTCAAACCCAGCCCTGGCCAAAAACTGCAAAAAAAGAGGGAGCCTTTACATCTTTTGTATTAACTTGGATGGAGGTGAAATAAATTCTTCTTAGTAAAGCATCACAAGAATGGAGAAGAATCCAATGTACTCAATTATGCTATGAGGACAATTGATGAGCTAGTACATGGTAGGGAGTGAGGGAATGGGGGAGCAAAGAGAGGGAAGGAGGAGGGGTCATGGTGTGTGACACACCTCTTGGGGACAGGACATAACTATAAGAGGGACTTTATCTAACAAATGCAATAGCATAACCTGGTCCGTTGTACTCTCAATAAATCGCCAATAATTAAAAAAAAAAACAACAAAGACACGGAAGAGTGTGTGCTCTGCCTGGATGTGAGAATGTGCCCTGCAGGTATGGGCGGCTGTTCTCTCCAGGCAAATGGCAGACTGGCCACTGGCAGCTCCAGTTGTTTGCCATTTACAGGAAACCCATCAATAAATCTTAAATTCCAAATTCTCAAAATTTATTTATTGCAAGTTGAAAAGTGAACCATAATTCCCCTAAAACTCTCCAGATCAAAAACACTTTATCCTTTCTTAACAAAATATAACAATTTAATGAGATTATTACAATGATGTACCAATTTCAAAGTTCTAATAAGTCAAAAAAATGAGGGGTATTTATGTTTAGATGATTTCCGTAGCAATGACTTTTTGATTAAAAATGAAAAATGGAGGAAAAGTCCATCCACCAAAAGTCTGATAAAATGATCCAATATCCATGCTCCGGGTGACTTTGTACAGTGACCAAATTGATAGTTTTCATATTTGTTAACAGTGTCACATTATGCCAAAAGGATTTTGCTAATGGATCTTCAACTGAATCATGCTTATCAAATCATTACTCAGGAATTTTCTATAATAGCATATGTCTTTTTAACTAATGGATAATAATAAAAATAATGATGGTGATAATAGGAGCTATTTTTTGCTGAGTTCTGTTAACGCCCCCTTAAGCATTACATATCTTGCTGTCTTGCATGGCACCAAGGCCAATGAACCATCCTCCTACAAAGTGCAGAGGAGGGAATATGAGACTGAGGGTCGTAGGGGCGCTGGTCATTCTGAGAGTGAATGGGAAGCACCATTGAATGGCCAACGGTCAAGTGGCAGCATTCCTGGAGACAGTTTTTCCACCCAGTGCAGCCTCTTCCAGAACCACAGTCCCCCTGGGGCAGCACAAGATCATACCAGACATAAAGCAGTCAAAGCAAACAGAGGGTAACAAAGACTGTGACTCAGTGACATGAGCGGGCAACAAACCTACAGAAAGGCCAAAGGCTCCCAGTGATGCCCTCAGAGGCTGAGAACGTGGAGCCACTGCTGCAGGAACCTGGGGCAGGGTCAGTCTACTTGTTGGCCCCACTCCCATGTGCAGCCCTGAGATCCCTGAACCTGAACCCTGTGGGTCTTGACAAATTTTAGAGATTGTGTGAGTGCTTGGGCCAAGCCCCTAGGCATGCCCCACACCCTCCCTCCCAGCAGAGAGGTTCCTCTGCAAAGACTGCTCCCTCTGTCGGGAGCCCTCCCACAATCTCTTGTTCTGGTTCACGCCTCGCGTCCTAGAGTTGACCTCCATTTTCATTTCCTCAGGGAGGCCTCCCCAATCAGGTCACATCCCCTCATCACAGTCCCCACGAACTCCTTTATAGCATTTGTCCCAAGGAGACTTTTTATCTATGTGGGCAAGTCTTTGATGACGTCTTTCTGTGCTAGACTGTAAGCTGATAAAAGTGACCACAAAGGGAAGACTGTGTTCTACTTTTTTTTTTTCTCACCATTCTAGCACTATGACCCGGTACAGTGCCTGGCTGTCTGGCATGCAATGCTAAGTGTACGCCAAATAAAGAACTGTGTGAACTTTTTCTCATTTTGCTGAATTTGGACACCAAATTCCTCTAACATTCCTCCTCCTCCAGTCACTACTCATTCCTGTACCTATTCTCCACCTCCTGCCAACCACAGAGCTCAATGCACACCTCAGTGTCTCTGATCCCGTGTTGGTCGCCCCAGGAAGGGCTTGTTGGTCATTTGGGAATGCAGGTCACGTGTATGCTGCTGCAGGTCTTTGGGCCACATGGACCCTCTGCAGTCCTATACCTGGTGAGTCCATCAGAAGAAGGGATCTTAAATTCCATGTGAATGTGTGACTTGCATGGCCCTCCTCTTCCCTTATCAACTGTTCCCTCAACAGTGCCAAAGCCACCTTGCTAGTAATACAGCACTAGCAGAGATCTGGCTGGGTCTTGGCTTTGCCATTTACCATGGGTTTGGTCTTGGGCAAGTTCTATAACTTCTCTGTAAGCTTCCTCACGTGTAAAATAAGGACCATGACAGTACCTACTTTACAGAGTTGTAACATTAAATGAAATAGTGGCTAGGAAGTGCAGCCAGCACTGTGTTAACCACGTAGGGAAAAAAATGACATTGGTCAGTTATTTCAGAGGCCCGGACTCTGATGGGTGCAACCAGGAGTCCCCTCCTATCAAAGTGTCTTGAGCAACATGTATCGCACTCTTCCTATCCAGACGAAATTGTGCTTGGAACACCAAAGGCAGCTGAAAGAACAGATAATCTGAAGCAGTATTTCTCTAGTGGAAGAGGTGAAGGTGATGCTAGTAGCAACAATAAAGTAATATTAAGTTATATTAAAGCACTTGGGAGGCCAAAGCAGGTGGATTCCCTGAGCTCACAGGTTTAAGACCAGCCTGAGCCAAAGAGATACCCCGTCACTTAAAAAAAAAAAAAGAAAAGAAAAGAAAATAGCCAGGCATTGTGGCAGGCCCTTGTGGTCCCAGCTACTCGAGAGGCTGAGGCAAGAGAATCACTTGAGCTCAAGAGTTTGAGGTTGCTGTGAGCTAAGACACCATGGCACTCTACAAAGGGTAACAAAGTGAGACTCTCTCTCAAAAAAAAATTAGTTATAGTAAAATAATAGTAACTGCCATTTACCACCTGTTACATTGCTGAATTGTCACACAACCCTGACCAAAGTTATTAGTGCCCAAGATAGTTGCCTGGGGTCATACGAGGAGTGCCTGGGGAGAAAACAAGAACCCAGCAATCTGCATGGGCCCTGCCAAGGCTGCAGGTCCACCCCTATTCCTTTGCCCTGGCTGTTTGTGGGAATGAGAGCACTAGGGTTCTGTGGCTCTAAGCTTCTAAGAATGATCTCTTCTACTCTCTCTGAATCCCTTCTTAAAGTGGTCTCACTGATATTAAAAAAAAAAAAAAAAAAAAAATAGGCCATGTGCATGTATGATGTGCTGGCAGTAACTCTCTGCTAGTCCTGATTTTACTCCCTTTTGTTAGATACCTTGATATCTTCTTGCTGTCCATCAGTGTATCCTTAAAACTTGAATGCAAATGGGTTTCTGAATAAAGATGCTTTTTCTCTCTGACCATGTTCTCTCTAATTTTATGCCAGGAAGTATACCTTACACAAATAGGTAATATTCATGTTCACACTCAGGCTATATAAATACTATGCTTTGGGCCATCTGCAAAGCTGACCAGAGCCAGAGCTCTACTTTACCACCTCTGACAGCCATTTTTTGCTGACAGAGAAACTTAATTTAGGACAAGATCTAGCTCCGGATGGGTCATAGCAGAGGACCGAGAAAATTATTCAAATTGGATCAATGTAAAGACCCTGGGCATCAAGTCTTAACAGCGTTCTGACATTGTTATGTCTTCACTGTTCTTATTTTGGGCAGTAGGAAACATGGGGCAAGTGATGTAATGTTTCGGGAAGAGGTTTCAGTCAACTGTCACTACCTTCAACATCTACTCAAGAGTGATCTAACCTTTGCAAAGCCTTCACTAATTTGGGAACTTCAAATACATTTTCATTGTTAGGTCACACTGGTAATTCTCTGTTGCATTACCTTTCCTGTTTAAAAAAATAAATTAAAACAATCCAAGAAGGCAGATAATGTTTAATGGAAAAGGGCAGCGATGGGCTAATAGTTGCCTAGCAACCACTGGACACTGTTTGGCTGCTTCACTCTAGAGAAGCCAAAATGGCGGCTGTAATCCTTCTACAGCCCTCTGGACAGTGTATGTGTGAGTGACAGTTCCCTCTGGGCCCCAGTCATTTTCTTCTTTGTCTTGGGAAGCAGATCATTTCTTTTTCAGCTTCCAAATGGGGAAACACTCTGCCTAATTCTTGAATAGCTAATGCCTACACTTTCATCTTCTCAGGAAATCTATAGCTGAACTTCCCAGGTTCATCCTCTGGGCCCTGCCACTTATGTTTTCACACATTCCCCATATCCCTCTTTGAGTTCTCCTTCCTGTCAATTAATTACCAACTCAGTTAAGTATTTTTTGAAGTCAAGTAAGGCACTTGATAGGATTAAGTTTTGGAAAACCTCCTCATGCCTTATCCTCCTGTTTCCAGAGTCTTGACTGCCCAGTCCCCTAGGGCCAAGGATGTTTGATAATCCTTTGACAATTTTTTTTCTCAGAACTAGAAAATGGAGGGAAGAAATATGGTTGCAGAAAGTGTATGTAGAATTTTCAGGATTAGAGGGATGACCTGTAAGACTGAATGAACCTGTTTTTTACAAATAACTTCACCATTAGCTTGTCTTAAAAACCACAATTCTACTATAAAGAAGTCCCCCGTACCTGAATTACTTTAACCCTTTGCTACCCCCAAATCACAAGTAGGTTGGAAATGGGTCTTGCATGGCCTTTTTTCAAAGAAAAATAGCAACTGTGTGGCAGATTGTCCAGGATCTTGTTGATTTGGGACACAAATACGTATGTGTTTTCATGGCTAGACATCAATGGGAGCCTTTAGACAGGTCCTCTAGATGGGAACATTATAGGTCTATGAACCACTGAAAAATTGTGTTTATGTCTACATGTCCATCTTGCTAGAGAAGAGGGTCTAACAGAGCCAGCTTCCAATAGCTTAAAAATACAATTTCAGTTGGCAGAAAGGGAGGTGAGGAAATGAGAAGCACTGTGAAGGATCTTTGCTTTCAGAAAAATATATTGAGGACACTTTAGTGCAGAAATATTTCCAAAGAAAAGATTAAAGGAGAATCCATTAACTTTTTCATTCATTCAGATCAAGTCAGTCAACAAATATTCATCAAGCATTTTTCATTCATTCAGATGAAGTCAGTCAACAAATATTTATCAAACACCTACCATGTCTGAGTCATTGAGAATGGTCCTCGGGATACAGTCATGAAAACTGAATGGCCCATCTAATCATGGGGTTCCAGCCTAGACACTGATTAACGCTGGTTGAACACGTGTTGTGGGGCTAGGACTTCTATGCACATTAATAAAATATTCACCACTAACCACAGAAACTTTAAATTATATTCTCTTAAACCTCAAAGTACATATGAACTAAAAGCTGTCTGATTCCAAAACCAGTCCTTTAGCATCCACAGGAGCTTAGATTTGGGGAATTCTTTGGGGTAGAATCCAGGAGTATACTGAGTTGGCATTGGTGGTGCAAAGGAAAGAGGCTTCTGCCTGGACTGCAGAACAGTATAGGGGACTTACTTCCCTAAATACCCAGAGAGAGGACAGAAAATGCTCTGGCTATATCCTAAGCACAGTTGGAATTCAGCAATACCAATAATGGTAACTGAGTAATTACCACATGCTAGGCGGCTAAAACCTTCCACATGCATTATTAACATTCACAAATTCACCAAGTAAGCTTATTAGTAACAGCACTTTCCAAGTAAAATATGGAGCCTCAGAAATTTTCATGGCTGGTGAGCATCGACAGCCTAGATTCAAAGTCAAGTTTTATTCCAAAGCCCATGCTTTCCTATTGTTCTGTGTTTTGAGTCATCTTTCTGTAGATATTTAACCACCTTAAAGTCCTTGCTGTGCCTGCCTGTGTCTCACTGCTCCTTCTGTCTGGAACACATTTGGTTCAATTCATCTACCTGGTAAAAGTCCTAACAGTTCCTTGTGACTTGTCCTGAGCGCCGCCTCTGCTTCACTGACTGAGCACACATCACTTCAGCAAGCACCACATTTTGGTATCACACACACCACATGGTTATATGCCTGGCTATTTTGACTCAGTTCCATCAACAAATCCCAGTAAAAAAAATAACTACATCAAATCCCAAATAGGAGTCTGTGCTATTTCGCATCGGCAGAACTTAAGTCATCACTTCAAGGTCCTATGTGAACTTTAGGCAGAGTGGCAGATACTACAAGCCATTTACATTTTGGTAAATATACTAAAATGTAAAATTTATTTCATGTTCTTCCTAAGAAAAAGCCAGACTATATTGCCTTGTAGCTAGGTGAGGTGAACTAATGAAATTCTAGCCAGTGCAGTGAGAACTAATGTGTTCTACTTCCGGGTCAGGCACTTAACTTCCCATCTTCCCTTCCATCAGACTGAAATGGTGACACCAGGATTACTAGGGAAAGAAGGTAGAGAGTCGCTGTAACCCTGAGTCTCTAAGTAGCAGAGCCTCTTGTGACAGTGACATCCTGGAGCTGGAGCCATTACATTTTGGGGGGCATATTTGTTTCAGAAGCTAACATGACCCCTAAGGTGGGCAGGGGCTGGGACATGGCCATTCTAACAGAGAGAGCATGTTGATACAATCTAAGAAAAGTTTAAGCTTAAAATTACTGAGTAATGTGCAGAACAGATTATTTATTGCATTCATCCCTGAGTCATATCCTTAAAAAGATGAAGACATAAGGTGACAGGGTACCATTCCCACCCACTCTGATGTATGTACGTGTGGATCCGTCACTAAGTTAGTGAGTAACAACAGCTAATTGCCCAGCCAGAAAACGCAACATCATGTGACTACTCAGATAACTAAAACATTTAAGTCTAGGTTATTCAATTTATTATGTGTAAATTATTTCATTATATTTGACAAAAAAAGTCACTAATTTTTCTAGTAGCTGACCTAAATATCAAGTTGTAAAAATATGGCATATATGTATTTCCCATTGTGCTGATCCATCTTTGAATCTGCAAGATAATTTAGAGTATCTGACATATAGTAGGCATTCAGTAAATGTTCCTCAGGTATCATGTAGAAATTCAAAGAAAGCTTTGGCTAGGCATAGTGGTACAAGCCCTGTACAAGTGATACAAGTTAGGCCTATAAACCTAACACTTTGGGAGACTGAGGCAGGAGTATCACTTGAGGATAGAAGTTTGAGACCAGATCTGGCAAAAGAGTGAGACCCTGTCTCTACAAAAAAAAAAAAAACAGAAAAATCAGCTGGGCGTGGTGGTGTATACCTGTTGCACTAGCTACTTGGGAGGCTGAGGAAGGAGGCTCCCTTCAGCTTAGGAGTTCAAGGCTACAGTGAGCTATGATGATGCCACTGCATTCTAGTCCAGGCTACAGAAAGAGACCACATCTCACAAAGAAAAACAAAGCTTCACTGTACACTATACCCTGTGACGTTCGTAATTACTTCTAGCATCACCCACCTTATAAATGAAAACATTTTATTCTGGGTAGTCATAATTGTATGCTATTCATCAAACAATAAAATGTTTATAGATGAAGCATTCAACCCAAAGATAAAGTGATATATTAAGTTCTTGATCAAATGCCAGAACTTACAGATGAATATGAAACAAACATCAGTAATTACAGCTTGTACTATAGCTGTTACTTTCTAAAGCTTTAGGTTCAGTAAGCAAGTAATAACTGGACAGACACACCCTTCAGGAATTAGTGGTGGAAAAAGATTACCTCATTCCATACCTGTCACACAGCAGGCCCCCTGCAACAACTGAGCGGGAGGAAGCCCATGGGCCCAAGAAGAGGTGTGGGCTGGAGCTGCCAGCAAGCAGGGGACAGCGAGCAGAGGACAACTGGCAGAGGAGCATTTAGGTGCCGAGGCTTCACTCAGGCACTACCCTCCCTTCCTTTCTTTGTATTGTGTGTTCCCTTAAGAAACCTGGTCTGGATATAAAAGGTGCATACTTAAGATCAGTTTCTTAAAAATCCCATCTTGCTTGGGAAATTTTTATGTTTTTTCTTTCTTGAATCTAAAAACAAGTTACTAATACTAATAAAAAGATAATCATCCCTCAGCTACTTTTTGATTTTACAAGCACATCTGAAAACACAGCGTACTGCCTGGCATTTAACAAATTGTACCCCCAGCAGCCTATAATTGTGTTTCAGGGATTAAGATCACAAAAGCCAATGTGGCAGGAAGCTACTCTGACAGCAACACTATTTGAAGAAATCCCAGCAAAGAGAACGCATACCTCCAGAGTATGCACAAGTACATAGGAGACACTGCTGAGGAGGAGACACACTTCATTTTAATACTAGAGCAAAACAGTTCAACTCCAAAGTTTCCTCCAGGCAATCTTCCTCCCGTCACATGCTGCCTTATTCCTTACTGAAGGCCAAGAATCCCCTCCCAGGAAGCCTCTGTGCTGATTACAGCTACAACACTCAGAAATGTGTATGGGTTTTCTTTTTTTTTTTTTTTTTCTTTTAAGGTGACTAGTGGAAAGAGAATAAAATAATAAAGACTGCAGAATGACATTCTGCTCATTTTATCAAAATCTACAGAGTAACCCAACCTCAAAAATGAAAAGTTGACCTTATTGTCTCAGTATGCCACAAAGATCAGGAACAAATGGACACTGATAAAAATAGCTTTTTTTTTTTCTTTTTGAGACAAGAGTCTCACTCTGTTGCCTATGCTAGAGTGCTATGGTGTCAACTTCAAACTCCTGGGTTTAAGGGATCCTCCTGCCTCAATCTCCCAAGTATCTGGGACTACAGGTGCCCTCTAAAATGCCTGGCTAATTTTTCTATTTTTAAGAAAGACAGGATCTCACTCTTGCTCAGGCTGGTCCTGAACTGAACTCAAGGGATCCTCCGGCCTTGGCCTCCCAGAGTGCTAGCATTATAGGCATGAGCCACCCAGCTCATTAGCTCTTAATAGTTCATTGTAGCTTACTCTAGCACCTATTGTACTTTCTGCCACAAAGACTCCTACTCATTTAAATTGAAAATCTAGAAAGATGTTCTGATTACTTTATAATAAAAGTTAATTACCCAAATGCACTGCCATGGGCGTACAATGCCTTAGACTTTTCAAAGCACTTTGAGACTATCACCATGTTAGAAGGCACTGGTGCTACAAACGCCAATCTACATTTGCTTTGGAAAAAGATTTTAATGTACATATTTTGTCCAAATATTACTATTTGTTTCATGAAAGTCAGAGCTAAGACTTTAGCAGAGTGTAAATTTTAAGCCAATGAATAAACAGTTGGCTTGGAAAAATGTTAAACTGACATGCAAGGCATTTGTTGCTCTGCCAAATACTAAAAATAAAAGTGATTCTGTCAACATGGAGAAAACTGAATGCAGTAGGTTTGGAATTTGACTACCATGTTTCCCTAAGTTAACTTCCTAAAATGGGATCTGACATTAACACCAGCTTGCTTCTCCTAATATCCTCCTAAAAAAAAAAAACACATAACCTGCATTTTATTTAAACATCATCCTCATCAGTATATTTTATAGTTGGCAATATACTTTACCTAATAACTAAAACTTAGGACATTTTGCAAATTCTATCTTCATATTTTCAGAATTAAAATGCATCTTATTAAAGTCACTACAAGCTATTAAAACATTTAAAAGATAATATTTTAGATAAAAGTTATAAAGAAAAAATCAGATTTTCAATGTGTGGTTCTAAGCTGTTACTTGAAGTTCAGATAACATTTTATTCTTGTCCTTGGCATGCTCCTCCTCCCTTATCTGTCTGCCTAAAAACTTAAGTGTGTTTAAAATATGGAGTGTAAGATTTACGATCAGTTGTAGAAACCTGTTTAAGTACTGATTTATAGTCTTGGCCGAGGTATTTAACTCTGTCATCAAAACTAATTATAGCAAACCTAAGACTATTATATATTCAAACTTTCCTTTTGGTGAAAGAAACAGAATGTTTTGCTGAAAATCAAAAACATCCCGAGGGCTCCCAAGCAAGAATGCATTGCCAACTCCTCCAAGCCAGTGCTGTAAAGCTCAAAATTGCTGTTCTTTAGTAAGCTGTTTTAGCCTGAAGTACTTAAACAGTAAATCATAGTTACATTAATGCCATACTGACGGCCTGAAACATATTAATCTCAGTTAACAATAACTGAAGTGTACATCACTAACCTCATTCAAGCGTTCTGTAGTAGTAATGCACATGTTGAAACTTTAGGAACTCAAGTTATTACTGATCCAGAAAGAACCTTTATTTTGCCATGACCAGAATGGCGAGGACAAATGACTATACCTTAAGGTAACACGGGGTACTCTAGGAATAATGTTCCCAAGTAAAATGTCTAATACGTACTAAAGCTGATCAAATAAAACTAGTCTCAAATGACATGCCAGCAGTGCCAACCCAAGACAACCTGTCCCTCCTTCTCCCGCAAATCCTTGCTCCTACCCCTTCTTCTCCTACACTATGTTTTAGAGCTTTCCTCAATCCATGCCCCTAAAAGTGAAGAACTTAGGAGATACAGCTTCCCTTACCAAGTGAATTCCTTGCTACATGGAATTCCAGCCCACTCCCTTCCACTCAGTTAAAGTGCTCCCTCTATGTGAGAACCCTTGGTAAGGTGCTGAGGAAGCAATTGCTGGCACAGCAGTGGGGTGAAGGGCTTCTGCGGCTGGACAGGCTCCCCACCCAGACCATACAGGAGGCTACTGTGCGAACGGTCTGAGCAGTGACACGCGCCTCAGGAGTCACTCAGCACACTCAGGCATGGATATGGGGGACGGGGGGGGGGGGGGACCTGGCAGAGGCCAAAGGGAAATGCCCATCTTGGGGCCACATGTGTGAGAATTTCTATACCACTCACTTGCTCAAAAGTAATTTTTTTTTATTTCAGATTAATATAAGCATATAGATAATTAGGTTACAATGTCAGTGTTTGTTAAGTAAGATTCCTGTAGTAGTTGTGCCCCTCACCTGGGTGGTGTGCCCAATAGGTGCGAGCGTACCAAAAACACCACTTTTAACGTTTCCGGCAAAACCACTGGATAGTGTGTAGTAGATGCTTCCCCATAAGGGAATTTTAGATGGAAGTTTTTTGTGTATTTATACTTACCTACTAGCAGTTCAAAATGGATATTGTAAATAAGCTGTACATGATTATATGTATAAAATGGAACTGGGAATATTCAGTCATAAAATATAAGATTTTCCAAGCTTATCTTTAAGGTCTGGATACCTTTTCATAATAAACTGGTATGATACACAATCTCTTAAAAGTTGGCTTTCTCTAGGTTGGCTTTCTCAATTAAATGGAAACAAGATGTGATTTTTGGACTCTTAAATAGTGACTGTATACACTTATTCCAGAACACAAAAGAAAACATTACACGTGTCACTATTTGATAAGACTTTGTTACTATTTTAAGTCTAAAAATAACAAAAACATAATTATGCTCATGGCTCATTTTATATGTTCCTAAATTTATATTATCAACTCAGAGAAAGTTTGTACCAGACAGCTATAAAACTTCTAACAAAGGATGAGGAAAGGAGGCAATGAAAACAAGGTCAGCAGTTCTTTACCTCTTTACGCACTGAGTAGAGAGGTGATGAGACATCCAGCTGTGGTCTTCTCCACCAGCTTGTCAATCACTCCTCAAAGCCCCTTCCCAGGAAGACCAAGAAACACACACATCTAACGAAAACCACTTCCCCACAGTGCCAATCCTCTTTCTCCTCATTAATTCATTCGATCTTTTGGAGTAGTGAGAAAAAAGAATGAAAACAAACCAGTTCTTAGAAGGTTCAAAGTTATATTGAGTTATAATTGTCTGTTTAATACAACCACACCATTTTCTCTTCTAAGAACCATCTCATAATTAAAGAATGAGATAGCCAAGAAAGAGATTTAACAAGTTATTTCTAGATAAAACTCAATTTAAATCATATTTCAAACACTATACTGTCCCCTTTTTATTGTAATAATTTCACCCACACAAAAATGAATTAGTTGCTTTT
>CAUYPK010076227.1:0-18410 GCA_963574355.1 Loris lydekkerianus
AATTCAGTAATATATAAAAAGGGGGAGAGGGAGGGGAAGGAGGGGGACTGGTGGGATCACAACTGCGGTGCATCTTGCAAGGATATATGTGAAACTTAGTAAATGTAGAATGTAAATGTCTTGGCACAACAACTAAAAAAAAACGCCAGGAAGGCTATGTAGACCGGTGTGATGAAAATGTGTCAAACGGTTTATAAAACTAGTGTATGATGCCCCTTCACTTCTTTTGTTGGGTTGCAGCTCCTTTGGAATCATGGCGCCGTCACCGTGGAAGGGGCTAGTGGGCATTCCCTACCTAGCCCACACTGCCTTTTCCGCTGCTCAGCATTGTTCTTATATGCAACTAACAGAAAAGGAAGATGAATGGTATAGTTCATATTGTAGGGGAGTTTAAAGACATGGATGCCACTTCAGAACTAAAAAATAAGACATTTGATACATTAAAGAATCATCCATCCTTTTACATGTATTTAATCACCATGGTTGAGTACTGTTCCAGCCTTCAGATACATCATATTCTTCAAACCAAGATGCATTGTCCTCTAACACATCACTGAAATTATGAAAACTTGAATCACTGCATCATTATACAACAGGGCAGGGCACAGAGCTGGAATAGTGGAGTTTGGAGTATAAAAGCACTCCCCACATCAGTATTTATACTGATCTTTCAGACCTAATTAAAAAAAAAAAAAAACTATGGCCCTTATTTATACACTGCTAATCAAATCATTATTTGTGAAATGAGTCTTTGGTATTTCACATAGAGAATTTTTTTTTCCATTTAAAACAAATTAACACCTTTTGTAAAAGCTACTGTTTTGAACATCTTTCCTTAGAAAATGTTGGTTTTGTGATTATTTTCTTAGATTTCTTTCCTTTTGCCCTATAGTTTTTGGAATCCTTTATACTATGTGACTATTGCATTTTGCATCATGATCATGAACTGCAGCAAAGTGGTCTTTACTTCTCAACGTATGGATTTCCCTAATGAGACCAAAATGGCGACTTATCAAGTTTTTCTTTTTTTTTTTTTTTTAATTTTGAGACAGACTGTCACTTTGTCACCCTTGGTAGAGTGCTGTGGTGTCATAGTTCACAGCAACCTCCAACTCTCGGGCTCAAGAGCTCCTCTTAGGCCAGGCACGATAGTTCACGCCTGTAATCCCAGCACTCTGGGAGGCCGAGGTGAGCAGATCGACTGAACTCATGAGTATGAGACCAGTCTGAGCCAGAGCGAGACCTGTTCTTTAAAAAATATATTCGGGCATTGTGGCGGGCATTTGTAGTCCTAGTTATTCTGAAGGCTGACGCAAGAGAATCGCTTGAGCCCGAGAGTTTGAGGTTGCTGTGAGCTATGACACCAAAGTACTCTAAGGAGGGTGACAACATGAGACTCTGTCTAAAAAAAAAAAAAAATAAATAAAATAACAAAGAGATCCTCTTGCCTCAGCCTCCCAAGTAGCTGGGACTATAGGTGATGGCCACAACTCCCAGCTATTTTTAGAAATGGGGTCTCATTCTTGCTCAGGCTGGTCTTGAACTTATAAGCTCAAGCAATCCTAGTCTCCCAGAGTGCTAGGATTATAGGCATGAGCCAGTGTGCCCAGTCCCTTATCAGTTTTTCTTGTGTCCCCCTATACAGTGGCTCTGCATCAGATAAATTAAAAACTTGCCAGCTTTTAATTTACCCATGACTTCTCACCCTACCCCACTCCTATATAAATTCTAACATCAGCCATCTTGTTTCAATACTTCTGAGGTTCTATGTATAGTGAACAATTTTGTGTCAGAAATTCTTGATCATAACAAATATATTTAACAAGGTCAACTTGATGTAAAGCTACATGTGTTCTCTTCATTGATCTGTAAAAATTTTCCCTAAATGATTATGTACTGTAAAAATAGCAGGAGATAAACCATAAAGACCATTTTTTATTTCATTATCCTGCCTATGTAAAAGAATAATCATTGAGAAAAAATGATGACTTATCTGTCATTAACTAGTATCAAGTTATTCAAAGTCTTTTAGTTTCTTTCACACTGAAGTAGTGAATTAGTGAAAATAAGAAAACTTCTCATTTATCTAAAGACAGACTTCAAAGGAACTGGGACAAATATGTTCTAAATATTTGGAACTAATTGATATCTTTTATCTTTTAGAAAATTAAGGTCATTTAGGAAATTGGTAGTGCTTATTCGTAGCAGGCTTAGTTTCCCATCTTCACTTTATGTTACCGAAGGTGAGGATGAGGATACAGAGTTGAATTTTTTTTGGAAACAGTAATTTTACTTTAGGGAGATTTGGCTAGCTCTTTGAGCTGCGAAGTGGTAGGTAGCTCAACATCACAAAGAACATTGCTTTTGTTGAATTGTACAGGTATAAAAACATTGCTTTTGTCCAATTGTAAAGGTGTAAAGGAAATAACCATATGCAGGTTTAGAAAGGAAATGTGCCTTTGGCAAGAGTCATAAAATGCCCTTTATACCTACTTGAACTTGATGGCACCTGTTAGAGATAAACCTCAGCTCTTCTATTCTGCCTAGTAACACATAGCCCCAAAGTACAAGATTGTTTTGTCATTGGGTTTTTACTGTTATTTAGTTTACTTTTGTTTTGCCAAAATAGTCTGTCTTCAGAACACTGACTATGGTCTCTAATGAGAGCAAAGTTAGAAATCTGATAACCTAAAATGACTTAGAAACGAGTTAAACATGTGAAATCAGGGGTTAAAATGATGACAATTAAAATACACACGAGAAACAAGCTCCTTCCATCAGGCTTGTCTACCATTTCCTCAGGTATGATTTGATTGGAGAGAGCCTCTTGTTTGCTTTTTGAGGAATTGTCCTCCTTTTCTAATATGTTTTTGTAACAATGTTACAATGTGCTGCAATTTATATACCTTACAATTCACGCAATTAAAAGGGTACAATTTGATAGTTTTACAATATTCACAAAATTGTGCAATTGTGACCACAATTGTAGAACATTTCATTACACAGAAAATCCCCTTAACCCTTAGCAGTCTCCTCTTCTTTCTTCTCAATGGGCTCCAGGCCCATTATCTCTGCAGGTTTGCCTAATGTAGTCACTTCTTATTAACAGAATTCTATAATATCTGGTCTTTTGTGATTTGCTTCCTAAGTAGGTTTTCTATGTAGAGTGAGAGACTTTTTCTTCTCATCTGGAGAATGCTTATTGCTGTGAAAGGGAGTGGTTGGTAAAATTAGACTTAAGGAGGGAGAGCCAAAATACTTAAGAGGTTTCTCAGTTAATCTTATGCTGTATAATTTTTCCTCAAAGCCAAACATTCATGATGCACTACTACTTATAACATTTGGGCTAAGCCAGATGTGGTGGCTTGAACCTGTAATCCCAGCTATTCTAGAGACAGGTGGGAGGATCGCTTGAGGCCAGGAGCATGAGACCTGCCTGGGCAACATAGGGAGACTCCATTTTTAAAAACAAACAAACAAACAAAGGAATCTCTGGAATGGTTAATGAAATCTTTGTCTGCCTGGTCAGGAAAGAAAGTCCTGCTAAAAATGATGCCAAATTATTTGGTAAGTAATTAACATGGTAGTTGTCATGTGTACCTTTGCTATCTGCTTTGTGTATCAGGTGAATTCAATGCTTTTTTTAACTGACTGCAGTGAATTTATGATATTTTTTCAAGTATGTGTCAAGTACAGAATTTTATCTGCAGTACTATGAAATCCATTACTGCCTAGGGTAGTTCAAAAATGTAAGTGATGTGAGCTCATTAACGCTGTAGTTGTCTATCATTTCAGTGACATTCAGAAGTGTGTACAAACCAGAGCTCTCTAAAATATGGGAAGGACTCACTTTTAACCAAGGAACTAGCCAAATACTGTGCTAATGGCCCAGCTGCAGAAAATGCAGGTTGGTGAATTATCAGTACTATTATACTCTGTTCCTCCCCAAGTGAGTTTTTCCTAAGTATTGTGGCTTTTTTGAGTGGCATGACAGCATCTTCCTGGTTGTATGTAGCCTGTTTCCTTGATGCTTTCAGTCGTGTTGTTTGTTGTGAGCACTGATGCCTGTAACACAAAGCTAAACACATTTTGGGGTGATACGTTTCTTCTCTAAATGACCTTGCTCTGTCCAATAAATAAATGATTATCTCAAAATAAAAAAAAAAAATAGTCTGTAACAAAGATACATAGTAACTTAATTACCAACCTTTTTCATGTTGGCTCCAAGTTTCGGGTAGGGAGGTTTATTAACCTTACTCCAGTCAACAGGTACTTTAATTCGTTCATATAACTGTAAGATTACCAGGGCATCTTGCAGGTCACTAATGATTTTTAAAAATATCTGAATTAGTGTTTTCAGACAATTGGGCCTTTATTTTCCTTAAAAACAATAATACTTGACTGTCAACCAAGATATACAAAATGATAAATAATACCCAAGACTCATATTTTTTATCAGTTTATGCTGAAAATAGACCAAAGACCATCTGATTCACTTAAAAGTATTTACTGAGCGCTTACTCTGAGTGAGGAATCGTCCTAAAGGCTGGGCACATGGGACAAAAATCCTTGTCCTCACATTAGAGTGAACAACATAGACAATAAACAAGTACATGGATAAGTAGATAATGTAATTTTGGTTGTACATAAGTGCTAGGAAGAAAAATAGGGACTAAGGAGGGTTGAGATTAATAAGTAACAAGTAGGTAGTATTCAGGAAATCTTGGAATCAATGGCAGGAAGATAGTAAGGGTACGAGCCATTACATGTGGGCAAAGACATTCCAGGCTGAGAGAACAGTGAGACAAAGGCACTGAGACATCACAGATGTCTACTTAAAGGGTTCCCTGGTCTCTGTTTCAAAACATAAAGTATCTGCTCTCTAGAGTTCTTAAAGGACATTTATACATTCTATCACTTACAGTTAATGATTATGTAAAGAAATAGAGCTTTTGTATATTTGGGAAATGATGCAAATCACCACCCAACATTTTCCAATATAAATAATTGCTACAAACTAAGGTTTAGCAAATCTTTAGAGCTGTCATTTAGGTAGCATCCATTCATGATGTTTATAACTGTTTACAATAGCAGTAAGAAGGCTTACACGTAGAGATGGTTCACGTGGGGATTAACACCAAGAGAGTTCATCCAGTTACGGAAGGTTCTTTCTTCACGAGTTTCTCCTAATTAAGAATATTCATAAAATTCATTCATTCGTTAAACACCTTGCATACTGTGCCAAGCCATGTATTACTTTTTCTGCTTTCTTCAGATCTAGTTTTCCCCAATACAAATTTCCAAGCATTCTCTCTAAATACATCCTCTCTAGATACATGCTTATTTTTAAAACTTGTTTATTTTTAAATCAAAGAATACAACTTTAGGCGGCACCCATAGCTCAGTGGGTAGGGCGCTGGCCACATATACCGAGGATGGCAGGTTTGAACTCGGGCAGGGCTAGCTAAAATAACAATGATAACTACACCAAAAAAATAGCCGGGTGTTGTGGTGGGCGCCTGTAGTCCCAGATACTTGAGAGACTGAGACAAGAGAATCACTTGAGCCCAAGAGTTGGAGGTTGCTGTGAGCTGTGATACCATGGCACTCTACCCAGGGCAACAGCTTGAGACTCGGTCTCAAAAAAAAAAAAAAAAAAAAATGCAACTTTATTATAATCAGTTAAACAATTTGGAGGTTTATGAACCTTTCATAATCTCTTCTAATGTTTCTCCAATATGTCCTCAATGTGGATACCTCATAGGAACCACTCTTATCAGTTTAGTTTATATTTTAAAAACTCTGCAATCACCATATCAACCTATATTTATATGAATTTATTTTTCCTCTGCTTATTTTAAAATACCAAACTACACATAATAACAAATTTCTCAAAACTTCAAAGGCATACAATTTAAAGATTTTAAACATAATGCCAGTGAATACCTAACGAACTATTAGCATTTATTAATTTTTATATACTATACTTCACCCAAATATAATCTGGAAAAGGTAAACTCTGCCTTTCTCAAACTTAAACAAATAATTACCATACGTTATCATCTGAGTTTTGAAAAGGTAAGGGTGAGAGGGGCTGGGGCTAGTTCTAGTGAAGTCTAACTGTGGAAGAATGAAACTACCAAATACTACAAGTCTACAGGTCAAATTAAATGCACATATCCATTTTTCTGGTGAGAGATTTAAAAAGTAGTCTCATCCTAAATATTAAAACAAAACATTAGTTTACTAAGTGGCTTTACATTAAATGACCCTGGATTACTTCCTTTATCATCTCAAGTTCACTTATATTATTTTATATAATAATATTTATATTATTTTATATAATATAAAATTATATAATATTGTCCCTCTCTGACAATTTCTACTCAGTGCTTACATCTACTTCTAGCAGATATTTACACAAGAAAAGCAAATAAAGGAACTTATTAAGTCAAAATTCTAAAATCACTGTGTATGTATTTCTACTCTACAGCCCCACACATTAGAATTTGAGAAGCATTCAGTTACCTTCTAATAAAGTCCAGTCAATATCCTGGTTCTCTGGCTTAGTTAATGCAGGGTATTTATTAAACAGGTTAGCCACGAAGGCTAAGTTGAGTTTGGGGTTTCCACTGACAACATCAGCAGGAGTAACAAACTGTCTGCAACCTAATTTATCTGCTTGTTGAAGCATACTCTCAGCTCTCTTCAAATCATCTGTTTCCTATTGAAGTAAAATAAGAAGACATTTTCCAAACGCCATACTAAAAATATAGAAATTTTCCCTACAATCATAGTCGGGGTATACAATTCGACTTTCTTTTCGCAAACATGTGGTACTTATTACAAAATTGTTTTGAATGCAAAAAGAAAAAAATAAGTTGGCTCTGCTGGAATGTAGTACCTTTAAAATACCCCAGATGGCGCAAGATCATATTGCTAACTACTGAGTATGTTTAACCCAATCGGGATTACAAATCTCCCAGGCCAAAAGAAAATGCAGTAAGAAAAAAGTTAAATTGCACTGTAGAGGCCTAGGTGGGAGGTTAGCTCAAGCTCAGGAGTTGGAGACCAGCCTGAGCAAGAGACCACGTCTCCACTAAAAATAGAAAAATTATCCCACACTGGGTCGCGCCTATAGCCCCACTACCAGGAGGCTGCAACAGGAAGATCACTTGAATCCAAGGAGTATGAGGTTGCTGTGAACTACGCTGATGCCAGAGCACTGAATCCTGGGACAACGGAGTGAGATGCTGTCTCAAAAAAAAAAAAAAAAAGTTAAGTTGGAAATTTAAAAAAAAAAAAAAAAAAACTAATAAAACTGCTTAGATTTAAAACTAGTCCCTAAAGAAGGGTTAAGGCTGAAAAAGATGAAGGATGCTGAAAAACACTGGGAAAGCAGGAGGAAAGGTACAGAGGTAAAGTGAGGTAAAGTGATTGTTTGGAGGAGACTGAGGCACCTGGGTGGTGATGGGAAGGGCGGCTTGGGGGTTTCAGGCTCGTAAGTAACACTGCCTAGGAGAGACAGAGCAAGATAGTAGAGGGCCTTAACTGCTAAGCAGAGCCTTTTAACCTGATTCTGCAGTCAACAGTGAATCCTTGACGGATTATGAAGAGGAAAGAGACAAACAAGTGTTTTCAGATCAATCAGGAAGGACTCTGACCGGAGAAGGCCTGTATCAGAATCAGAATAGTATACCAGTGCCATTTACCCAAGCATAATACCACCTGGCTAGCCATCCCAGAGAGCTCCCTTAATGCACAGGATGGCCCCTCATCCTTTCCAAGAGTGACCTGAGCTGAAAAGTTTTCCATTTAACATACAGACAAAAATATAAGCACACAAGTCAGTTACTAATTTCATTTGGGTAAGGGCAGTGTAAAACGGCTTAGCCAATGTAATCTATTCAAACCCATTGCATAATAGGCTATATGTGTGGATTCCATTAAATAGTACAATTATATTTTATAGCTAATGGGTATAAAGAACCACAGAATCCTAGAAACTTGGGGCTAAATAGTCCAGTCCAACTCCTTACTCCACGGATAAGAGAAGTGGGATCAAATTTGGAGAAGAAACCTGTCCAAGGTCACCAAATAAATTTGTGACATAATCTAGTAACCTGGCCCCTGACAGTAATTCCTGAAATTGGATTTCATGGATCGGGATTTTGTAACATTCACATTACTCCCAGCACAAGAATATTATAGATGTATATATGAATATAGTCTTTACATCTATTACTGTGGTTATAGTGTAAATACTTGCAAACCGTTAGTCTCTAGTTCTTATTTCCCTATACTTGCTTTGAATATTTTATGCCATCCACATAACCAATACCATCATAATGACAGAATTCAGCAATAAACTTCAATATAAATTAAAGGTAATTTTTAACCTCCAAATTACATATATAGTAATACATTTTTAAATAATGCTTAAAATTACCAACACTACTACATAATTGTAAAATTCTTGTATTTATAATAAATTAACTTGAGCAACATAATGAGACCCCATTTCTACAAAAAATTAAAAACTCAGCTGGGTGTGGTCATGCATGCTTACAGTCCCTGCTACTTGGTTAGCACAGGAGTTTGAGGTTGCAGTGAGTGGTGATGATGACACTGCACTCTAGCCCTGGCAAAAGAGTAAGATGCTGTCATAAAACAAAACAAAACACAAAAAAACCCCAGAAACTGACAATAATTTTGCAAGACTGTAGAATTCAAAGGAGTACCTATACTTACATTGAAACCTGACATGCTAATGTCTATCCGTGGTTCACCTTCCTTTTGTCCTTTTGGTGCAATTTGATTGAGAAGATGGAAATAGGCTTTGGAATCCTACAAATGAATTGAAAATGTCAGTGAGATCACATTTACAAAGAATGAATGTATCCTATTGTCCCATGTTTGGATGGCTACTTGCATTTGATTTTGTGAGAATATATGGCATAAATCTGTCTTCTCATTTAACTGGTCTTTTTCCCAGAAAAGTCCCTCTATCTGGCCTTATATCTGTCTTGCATATGAATGAATTGGACACTGACAGGACTTTACAATTTACTGAAGCCATCAATACAATAATGCTAATAAACATATAACTAGTTCTGTACCTTCACTGAATTACTGAAGTCAATAAGCTTGAAAGGCAAAACAAACATTAAAAAAAATTAGGAGAGCATAAATCCAGGAAGCATAGGGAAAGAGAAAATAAACAGGTTATATATCATTACAAAGCACAATATATATCATACCCTACAGGGAAGAAATTAGCTACGTTAAAGACATATTAATACTAAATTTAAATGACAAAATCTTAAACAATCAACACTTTAGTTGCTAAAATAGCACTTAACCCTTTGTGTTCTGAATATACTTATCAGATAAGCTTTAATTTTTTGTTTTAAGACTCTGGACACACTGAGAATATTGTTTACTTGGAATCTCGATACATAAAACAGAGTGGAGTTGCTCATATTGAGGTTGGGGTGGGTGAATTCATGCTGTGTGGACAATGCCACAGAACACAGTTTAAAAACCACTGTACTGGCTCAGCACCTGTAGCTCAAGAGGCTAGGGCGCCAGCCACATATACCAGAGGTGGCAGGTTAGAGCCCAGCCCACCTGCCAAACAGCAATGAGAACTACAGCCAAAAAATAACTGGGCATTGTGGTGGGTGCCTGTATTCCCAGCTACTTGGGAGGCTGAGGCAGAAGAATCGCTTAAGTCCAAAGAGTTTGAGGTTGCTGTGAGCTGTGATGTCACAGCACTCTACTGAGGGAGACATAGTGAGACTCTGTCTCAAAAACAAAACAAACAAACAAACAAAAAAAAAAAACAACACTGTACTAGCACACTTATTAAGAGTCTTCACACACACGTCAAGTAAATTCCTGCCTCTCTGGAATACTAGAGGACAGGAACTTGAGTCACCAGTCCTTAATCCTGCCATATCTGAAGACCACCTACTGATAGTTCCCTATTACTGGGCCTTAAAAGTCCAAATAGGCTATATAAAGGAGTGTTTCTCATAGACAGCTCCACAGACTATGTGCATCCTAATCTCTTGGGAAGTTACTCAATATGTGAGTCACTGGATCCAATCCCAGACCTACCAAATATGAATCTCTGGAACTGCCTAGAAAAATGCATCTTAAACAGCTACCCGAGTGACTTTAAAACCTGGTGCCATAAATGATTCTAATGGAGAGAATCAGAAAAGCCATTTCAGGCCAGGTGCAGTGGCTCACCCCTGTAATCCCAGCACTCTGGGAGCCCAAGGCAGAGGGATTCCTTGAATTTAGGAGTTTGAGACAAGCCTGAGCCAGAGTGAGACCCTAATTTTTCTAAAAATAGAAAAATTAGCTGGCTGTGGTGGCCGGCACCTGTAGTTCTAGCTACTAGGGAGGCATAGGCAGGAGGATCATCTAAACCCAAAGTGTGAGTTTGCTAATACCACTACATACAATTGTAAAAATGTTTGTATTTATAAGAAATTAGCCTGAAGAATATAACAAGACCCCATCTCTACAAAAAATTAAAAATTAGTCATGTGTGACTGTAGTCCCTCCTACTTGGCTAATGAGGGAGTTCGAGGTTGCTGTGAGCTATGATGATGCCATGGTGCCTCTAGCCTGGGGTAACAGAGGGAGACTCTGTCTGAAAAACAAAAATCCTTTTCAGAGCAATGCATGAAATAAATGTCAATTCAGATCCTATTATTAGAGGGTAAAGTATTTACCTCCTCTTAAGGAATGTGAACATGTTTCCACTTCCTATTATTTGCCAAAGGCAAGTTAACAATTTATAATGAATCCTATGTGCTTGAGGAGAACAGAATCTATTCACTACCCTGTAGTGGGCTTTACAGGTGAAAATTTGAACTTGCATAGAGATAAAGTGGAAGTTAGTTTTCACATTACCAAACAATTCTTTGCTTTTTAAAAATAGTCAAAGCAGGTTTCGTGAAAAAAATAATAGATTCTTTTTATACATTTAAAATATGTCTCAGTACATAAAATTCACTTACAACAAATTGTTTTCAGGAGCACATCTAATGCACGAAGCAAAATATACCCGGCCACATATGTTATCTAAATTAAGGGAGGAAGTAAGGACGATTGGTCTTATAGTTTTGGGGTTAGACTACATTTTCACGGATGAAATCAGTGGTACAAGAATCCCATTGCCTCCTCTCATCACTGGGATCACAGAATGTTGTTTTCATAGCCTTGCTGATCAGTGACATCTGATGAAGATCCTTAGATTGTTTCCCTATGTTAGAACATTTGGATTTTAGAGAGAATTGAGGCAGTTAATGAGAACTCCACAATGTCTACTGTGGTGATGCTGGTCCTCTCTGAATGAGAAACCAAAGGCAACATGTGATGATGAATGCTACCAATGCCCTCCTCCATCGCTATTTTTCCACCACTTCTGCCAGTGAACAGTGAGTGAGTGCCAAAATTCAACACACAAATTATTTGAGGATCTTGTTTTTTTTAGAGACAGAGTCTATGTCGCCCTGGGTACAGTGCTGTGGTGTCACAGCAACCTCAGACTCTTGGGCTTAAGAGATTCTCTTGCCTTGGCCTCCCAAGTAGCTGGGACTACAGGCACCTGCCACAACGCTCGGCTATTTTGTTGTTGTTTAGCAGGCCCGGGCCAGGTTCAAATCCACCAGCCTCGGTGCATGTGGCCGGTGCCCTAACCGCTGAGCTATAGGAGCCAAGCCTATTTGAGGGTCTTTATGTGCCAGATATTAGGTTGGCTTTGGAGGAGAGCCCTGGGGTAGGGGCTGAGGTAGGGACACAGACATAGATAAGAGCCCATCACTACCCTCAAAAAACTCACATCTAAAGGTGTAAGAATATGACAGGAGAGAAGCCAAATAGGAAAGATACAGGGGAAATCTTGAAGGCCTTTCTTCTCTTTTCTAGGTCTTTACTAACAAGTAGACTGAGGCCAAGGAAAGGCAGTTAGGGATGGAATAGTCATGTCCCATCCTTTTATACACCATGTACAACAGTAGGCAGGATATAAAAAATTGGCATTCTAACACTTACACCCTTTTCCACAAAATACACCATAGACTTAGTGTTCATGCTCCTTACCTCTCTAACTGAAATCTATCATCAAGGTCAAGAGGCAACCACGCTTAGTGACAGTGTTAGGATTTTCCCTCTTTTGAGCTGGGATGAACTCTCCCCAAGGTATTATGCTTCTTTGCACAGTTACCTTGATATCAGCACTGAAGTTGTTGATTTTTTGCCAGCCTGAGTTTTCCAAATGAAAATTTGCCCATCTAAGCAGAAGCTCTTCTGGAGACAATTTCATAAGCTCCTCCAATGTCTCACCATCTCGAAGTAAAGCAGCCAAAGCTAAAAGCAAAAAAATCCCACAACAAATATACAATATGATAATGGTCATGCAAAGTTTACTCAGTCTTTTGACACTATTAATAGAGTTACAAAAGCTAGCATGACATAGTGCCTGGTTTCAGAATACTCCTAATGTAATGAAAAAGAAAAATAATTAAGTAGACAATGATAAAACAAGGTGACTCAGACAGATGCATGGCATTATAAGAATGCACAGCAAATATTATATAATAAATTATATATGATTATAATTTATGTATTATTTTCTCTATTAATCTTCACATTCCAAATACCATGTACAGCTACAACTTTTTAAGTTTAATGTTTTCACGTTATGTCACAAATTTATACAAATTCTTCTTGTTTAACACTCTTTTTTTTTTTTTTTTTTTGGTGAGACGGGGGTCTTGTTCTTGTTCAGACTGGTCTTGAACTTCTGAGTTAAAGCGATGCACCTGCCTCAGGCTCTCTGAGTGCTAGGATTACAGGTCTGAGCCACCTTGCCTGGTCTTGTTTAACACTTCTAAAATCAGGGATTTGGGAAGGTTATTTAAAATTTGAGAATCATCTTCTTGCCCTGGTATTTATATTTAACTATAATTAATCATCTAACTCTTGAAGGGTTAAACCTATTTTAAAGGAAATATAATATTTTCTATAGGACCTAACATTATAAAGGCCAACTGATAATTTTGTTGTTATAGAACTAAATGTATGAAAACCGCCAAACTTTTTTTTTTGGTAGATATTACCATAAGTAACAGGCAAAGGCTTAAGTGTTTGCATAGAGAAATGTCCAAATTTAGGTCAAATGTAGTGGCTTATGCCTACGATTCCAGCACTTTGGGAGGCCAACGCTGGAGGACCTCTCTAGGAGCTTGAAACCAGTCTGGGCAACATAGCGAGAGCCCATCTATTAAAAAAAAAGAAAAAGAAAAAGAAAAGAAACAAAATTAGCTAGGCATGTTGGTGCAAGCTTGTAGTCCCAGCTACTTGGGAGGCTGAGGCAGGAGGATCACTTGAGCTCTTGAGGTGGGAAGCTGTGGTGAGCTATGATCACACAACTATACTCCATCCTGGACAACAAGGCAAGAATTCTTCTCAAAAAATAAAATAAAAAGGCAGCACCAATGGCTTAAAGGAGTAGGGCACCGGCCCCATATGCCAGAGGTGGCGGATTCAAACCCAGCCCTGGCCAAAAACTGCAAAAAAATAAATTAATTAATTAAATTAAATAAGCATTGTTTTAAGAAGTCGAATAGTCCTTATACAATAACTGCCTCCCATTAAATATTAATGGGACATTAATACTAATATTAATATGATTCAACAAAAAGAATAAAACCACCTGATTTCTGAAGAGGTCCAAGGAATACCTACATTAGGCAAATTTTATCTTCGATAAACCCCACTTTATGCCCTGTCACTTTGGTACTCAGGGATTTAAGCAAGAATAGAGGCAACATGGCCATCTGTACAGAGCCCAGCTTCTGCTCTACCATCTCCACCAAGTCAAAGGCTGGAAAGGATTAAACAGCCCAACATCTATATACCTGTGACTTCAGCAAGTCAGGTAAGTCATTCGATTTATTACCTTAGCCAATGTTATTTTATTTTGTTTTCTCCTTTTCTTGTTTAAATGGACTTCAACTCCTTTAAACAAGACAAGCACCAAGGTGAAAAAGGCCAACACTTAGAATAATTTTATTCATTTTCAAAATGAGGCATCTTTGAGTGGCCAAAAATGTAAGTGTAATAAACTCTTGAAAAAGTCTTATGCAAAAAAGGACAAAAAAGTCTTATACGAGATAAATGTGCAAAATGAGACTATTGTCAGACATTATGAACATATCTAGAATCCCAAATCTATATTCTTCCTCTAGTATATGTGAGGATTGAGATAGTGATGCTAAGGATTTCTAGAATGAGATCTGAGTATTAATAGTGATGCTCAATATTTCCCTCCCCCCTTTTTTTTGAGACAGAGTCTCACTATGTCACCCTGGGTAGAGTGCCATGTCATCACAGCTCACAACAACCTAAGACTCTTGGGCTTAAGTGATTCTCTTGCCTCAGCCTCCCAAGTAGCTGCAACTACAGGCGCCTGCCACAACACCCAGCTATTTTTTTTGTTGCAGTTGTCATTGCTGTTTTAGCTGGCCCAGGCTAGGTTTGAACCTGCCAGCCTAGGTGTATGTGGTTGGCGTCCTACCCACTGCGCTACAGGTGCCACCTGATGCTCAGTATTTTCAATTTGATAGGGAGAGGATAATATAAGACCTGGTGAGTACTGTATAGCATATGCTTATACATGCTATAAATCCACAATGTGATTTTAAACCTATGCTGTAAAAATGATGCCAGTTAGGAAAATATGAGACCATCGAGGATAGATTAGAAAATCTAACCTAAATCTATGATAGAATATAAAAGGCATTCAAGATAATAGGAGGTGGACCATGGTGGTGGGGGGCTGCAGGTAGTAATGGGGTGGAGGGTGTGTAGGTAGAACAGAAAAAAAAATAGTTCTGAAGATTGGGGTCCTTGAGAAAATTCCCTAACTTCTCTGTGCTTTCATGTCTTTATTCCAAAAATAAGTTGTAAAATGCCAGACAAACCTGAGTTACTATTAAGAAGAGAGTTATATAATTAGGTTGTTTTCCTGAATTACTCACCATATGTTAATTCTAGTTTTCATCTAATTATGCCAATTAAGTTAAAGTATGACAGTTTGCATGACTAGAAAAAAAAAAAAAAAACAATAAACAACTTTAAAATAATGACTATGTTCCATTACCTTCATTCCTGCTTAATTCAATGTCAGCGAACAAACCAATCTTAATAATCTGCCAAAGTAGTCCCAAAACCAGATGCGGTTTCCCAGCCCGCAAATCCTCTGCACCAATGTTCACAACGTGACACCCAATGGCAGAAGCAGAGTTCAGTGCCAAATTCAAGTTTTCCTGCAAGACAGCCAAATAACACACTTGCTTCTTGACCTTTCCATTTTTTAGCATTCTACTTCTTTCACTGAACACTCAAGGAGGAAATTAATACCTTGTATTAATTTTATCCATATATGATCCACAGAAAATAATTTTCAGACTTTAATGTTTAAAAGCACAACTAAAATAAATTTCAGCCTTACAGCTATTGACTTTTGCAGAATTCCACAGGACGTTAACTTGGCATTTTTATTTGGTCCTTTTTGAAATATGCTGACACTAAAGGAAAGAGTGGCTGACTGACGAGAGTAAAGATGTATGTGAGTAAAGTGTTACATTTTGGAAAATGCCTAAATCAGAGTCCAATAGTATTGAATATACTTGGAAGAGTTCTAGAAGTTATCAATGTCCACATCTCAGGGGGCACTCTTGCCTGAGGGAATTTTGCTATCTACTACTAGTCTAATACTCACTTGATAGAAAAGAGAAAAGAGACAAGTTCCATTCCTTAAGCATGCCAGTCAATTAAGAGTTTAAATAATTTTGCTTATTTATACAATGTTTGAACACGTTATGAAATGAAAATGACATAGTACTTTGGTGTTAGAATGAGATATGAACCTCAGTTCCAACATTAACCTCAGGCAAGTTAAGAAACCTTTCTGAGTCCCAGTTCTCTTTGTAAAATCTGGACAATAATCCTAACTCACAGGGCATCAGAGCGAGACTCTGTCTCAAAAAAACAAAATCCTAAACTCAGACTTGTTAGGAGGATTAACCGAGAACATTTAAGGACAGAGCCTAGAGTCTGTAAAACAGGTCCTTGAATAGTAATTTCATGGAAGATGGATGGAAAAATAATGCGCACCTGAATGATGAAGGGTGTAAGTTTCTTCTTGTTAATTGCTCTTTCATCAATTGTATCAGGAACTGAAAGGTTGATCATTTTACTGAAACCAAAAATGAAAAAAATGAGTTGATTTACTTTTTAAAGAGTTTATAAATATTCACAAATACTTTAAGGCTTACTATAACTTATCTTTCATGAAATCTGAAAAAAAAAATCACTGCCAATGGATGACTTTTACCATGGTGATCACAAATAACTATAAGTGTGAAAAGTGCAAATTATAAAAAATACTAAAATGTTTATAGTTGTTGGTTATGTCTAAGTAGGGAATTAAGACATGCTTTCTAATTTTAATTTTTTATTTTTCAAACTTTTTTTGTAGAAACGGAGTTGCACTATGTTGCCTAGGCTGCTCTTGAACTCCTGACCCCAAGTGATCCTCTGATTCTGGCCTTCCAAACTGCTGGGATTACAGGTGTAAGCCACCATGCCCAGTCTCTCATTTTATTTTTTTAATTTAATTTGTATTAAATCATAACTGCATACATTTATGGGGTACAATGTGATGATCTGGTATACAATGTGGAATGCTTAAATCAAACTGATTAACATAACCATCACCTCACTTATTTTTTAAGACATTTACAATATACTCTTAGTTGTTTTGAAATGTACCCTTGCATTGTGCACATTAGGTAAGATCCTGCCAAACACCCTCCCCTCCACTTGTCCTCCCCTTTCCCCTCCCACCTCTCCTTTCCTTCTTGCTGGAATATATTTGTGTTCCCAGCCTCTCATTTTAGTTTAGAACATTTTCTTCCACATTATCTTATAAGAATGAATAACTCAGTATTGAAAATAAAACTTTATTGAATAAATGCTAAGAATAGATAAAATTCCATACTGAAAATGAGTCTCTCTCTCTCTCTCTTTTTTTTTTTTTTTTTCTGAGACAGAGTCTCACTCAGTCACCCTGGGGTTGAGTGCCATAGTGTCATAGCACACAGCAACCTCAAACACTTGAGCTCAAGTGATCCTCTGGCCCCAACCTCCCGAGTAGCTGGGACTACAGGCGCCCACCACAACACCTGGTTATTTTTAAAGATTAGGTCTCACTCCTGCTCAGGCTGGTCTCTGAACTCCTGAGGCTCAAGAAATCTGCCCACCTCAGCCTCCCAGAGTGCTGGGATTACAGGCATGAGCCACTGCACTTGGCACTCTACCAAGGGCATCAAAGTGAGACTCTGTCTCAAAAAATACCTCAAAATGTTAAAAGGGAAAGTCCCAGTGAAGGCACCCCTGGAATTAAGAAATCTGACAAAAAGTATGCTGTTTGTTATGCCTGAGTTGATGGTAACCCTTGATTCCACTCCTGTTTAAATCTAGATTCCCTGCCATAACATCTATTGCCACCTATACCTAAAATGAAGTGTTGTTTTAGAGCCTGTTGTACATTTGAGAACAAACTCTTGTTAAGAAAAAAAATCATATGGTGGCTCATCATCTGTTCAGTTGTTTTCACTCAGCTGTTCCTACCCTAACTGTGGATATAAAGTATCAATAAAACCAGGATGGCTGGTAGCTCATGCCTGTAATCCAAGCATTTGAGGAGGCTAAGGCAGGAAGATCACTTGAAGCCAGAAGTTCGAGACCAGCCTGGACAACACAGCAAGATCCCCCATGTCTACAAAAAAAAAATAGCTAGGTGTGATTGTGTGTGCCTGTAGTCCCCAGCTACATGGGAAGCTGAGGCAGGAGGATTGCTTGAACCCAAGAGTTAAAGGCTGCAGTGAGCTATGATGACACCACTGCACTCTAGCTTGGGCAACAGAATGGGACTCTGTCCCTCTACTCCAAAAATAATAATAATACAATCAAATAAAACCAGCCCAGGATCTGCAGAGCCTGTTCTTTGGCCTTTTTCCCCTCTAAATTCTGTATTACTGGAATTAAATCAACTCATTGGCAAAAAATTAAATATTAAGTTAAAGTAGTTCTATATGATTATCTCTTATAAAACACAAGGAAAATTATTTCTTTTCTTTCTTTCTTTCTTTCTTTATTTATTTTTATTATAAATCATAGCCGTGTACATTAATGTGATCATGGGGCACCATACACTTGGTTCATAGATCGTTTGACACATTTTCATCACACTGGTTAACATAGCCTTCCTGGCATTTTCCATGTTGAGACGTAAGGGGAAAACAGGGTAAAATGTTAATTGG
>CAUYPK010076229.1:0-59163 GCA_963574355.1 Loris lydekkerianus
GGAGACCAAAAGTCACATCACTACAAAGATATTTGTACCCTAATGTTTATTGCAGCCCTATTCATAATTGCTAAGTCCTGGAAAAAGCCCCAGTGCGCATCGATCCACGAATGGATTAATAAATTGTGGTATATGTACACCATGGAATATTATGCAGCCTTAAAAAATGATGGAGACTTTACCACTTTCATGTTTATATGGATGGAGCTGGAACATATTCTTCTTAGTAAAGTATCTCGAGAATGGAAGAAGAAGTACCCAATGTACTCAGCCCTACTATGAAACTAATTTATGGCTTTCACATGAAAGCTATAACCCAGTTACAACCTAAGAATAGGGGGAAGGGGAAAAGGGAAGGGAGGGAGGGGGATGGGGAGCAGAGGGAGGGTGATAGGTGGGATTACACCTATGGTGCATCTTACAAGGGTATATGTGAAACGTAGTAAATGTGGAATGTAAATGTCTTAGCACAATAACTAAGAAAATGCCAGGAAGGCTATGTTAACTAGTATGATGAAAATGTGTCAAACAGTCTATGAAACTAGTGTATGGTGCCCCATGATCACATTAATGTACACAGCTATGATTTAATAAAAAAAAAAAAGCAATTCATGTACCCAAAGCATTAGTACCTCCATAATATTCTGAAATTTGTAACAATGAAAAAAATAAAAATCATAAAAAAATTAGAAACAATGCCTGTATGGTGAGGTGAAGTGAGGTTAATGATGTAGGCATTATGCCACTGAATTTGAAACTTACAAAGTATTTCTGGAATTTTCCATTTTATAGTTTTGGATCATTTTTGATCTCAGGTACAGAAACAGTGGAAAGTGAAACCATTGATTAAGAGTGGATTACTGTGTTCTCATTGAAGGGTTGGGCCTTAGAAGACAATAAATCTGTAAAGAGGTAAACAACATGCTTTCTACTAAGGGTGTTTTGAAAAAGCATAAAACCGATGAATGAATAAAGAAACAGTCTAGTATTTTATCTAAAATGTGCACTCTGGGCCATATGTCAGTTGAATGAGCTCTTTCTGTTGCAAAAAGCCACTAAGGCTCTTAGGAGTCATGGAAGTCTTCTCTACGTAGGTGGTTTTGGTCATAATAAGGAGCAATGAAATGCAAATTAACAGAAAATGAGAAAGAGCAAAATAGGCAGCAGGAAGAGCAAGTTTAAAGGAAATAAAGTTCAAAGAATTTCTCTCTGTAATGACTTCTTTGTCTCATTAACGCATGCTCATTCTTTGAACTTCGGCTTGGGTGCCGCCTACATGGAGTAGCCTTCTCAAATCCAGATTAAATATTTACAGTGCAGCTCCACTCAGTGGCCTTTCAATTTTCTATACCATTGATAGTTCTGAAATCCAGGTTGGGATATACTGCTCCCTGTACTTCGTATCTACTCCAATTCTTTTTATTAAAAAAACCCATACTCAAGGATACATTCACTTTTATTTTTGTAAATAGGCCACACAGATTCCAATATTCCTCTCTGCAAAAGTCTGCTATTCTAAGGTCCCCTGATTTTTTTCTCACATCTTGAAGACCTTCTTTGCCCCAGTCTGTGTGGACAACTACTGTAGTATCTATTATCATTTATTGAGTTTAG
This sequence comes from Loris lydekkerianus, assembly GCA_963574355.1. NCBI lineage: Eukaryota > Metazoa > Chordata > Mammalia > Primates > Lorisidae > Loris > Loris lydekkerianus. Next base: position 1,615 of record CAUYPK010076229.1, read on the forward strand.
TTCTTTTCTTTTCTTTTTAAAATAAATTCACTGATGATGAGACTTTGTTTTGACTTGGTTTTCCAACAAGGAATGGAACTATCACTGGACTGTGTTTTACTGTTAATAAGTAGATGAATGAATTTAAATATTTAAGAAGGATATTGAAATAGGTTCAAAATGGTAGCCATGTTATTAAAAACACAGATTCACAAAGAAGGTTTTACTCTGTGAGTTTAGTTTTGTCCTCAAAATTAAGTAGAATCATATTTCATCTAAAGAACCGGGGAATGTTCTTCCACATCTGCTTCACTAACTAGTCTTCTCCATCTCCTGAATTCAGTGCTCATGGCTGTTGAAATACACCAGATATCCATTAGCAGAATTGATGGTATACTCTGAACACCAAGTTTTGCTTTCCAAACAGAGTGCTGTGCTAGGCTTAAACTAGGAATCTATTTGCCTGTAGTATATTGAATAGCACCTACCTTTCCACATTCTCTCTCTACCTTTTCTGCATACATATGCACACATTATTTATGCTCAAGAGAGTAATGTGTTATATTTAAGTGTTAGTGGGCATATTGATCCTTTAGTTTAAAGAGACAAGATTATCCAGATTTAGAAACTTGTAGCAACGATGGTTTAGTTCCCCCACTTCTCAGTGTGAAGACTTATGGAACATTAATTTGCCACTCTTCCTGGATTAGAAAATATTACATTGTCAACTGGGAGAATAAGACAAAACAGAGGGTAAATGTTATGATGAGAAATAAAGTCTATAAAACACCATAAACTAGACAGAAAGGTTTTATATTTTATGGAAAAATCATAACTCTTACTTGTTCTTACTACCAATTCTGGTTAAGTTGATGCTTTGGACTGCCTAGACTTGTATGTTTTTTAATTTTTCTTTTGTTCCTATTGGGTAAAGATCAGTAATACTTTCGTTGGCCAGAAACTGCCTCTAAGATCATGGAAATGTATTTTTTCCAAATTAATATGAGGGTACAAATGTTTAGGTTATGTGGTTTTAAATCTAACGTAAAGTTCAAGTTGTAGTTGAGCTTTTTACTCAGGAAATGTACTGAACACCCTCACATTGTGCACAGCCGGTAAGATGCCACCAACTGTCCCCTTTCTCCCACCAGTCGCTTCACCCCTTCCACTCTCTTTCTTCTCCCCTCCTCCTTGCTAGACTATATTTGTGTTTTATCATTTGTGTGGGCAGGTAGTTGTTTATACATTGGTTTTATATTAGTCTTGAGCACATTGGATACTTTTCTCCATTATTGAATACTAAGAAGAATGTGTTTCAACTCCATCCAGGTAAACATAAAAGATGTAAAGTCTCCATCTTTTCTTATGGTTGTATACCACTTCATGGGATACACAGGCCACAGCTTCTTAATCCATTCATGGGTTAATGAGCATTTGGGTTTCTTCCACAAGCTGACAATTGTGAATTGAGTTGCAATGGATATTCTGTTGCAAATGTCGTTTTGGTAAAAATTTTTTTGTTCTTCTGGGTAGATACCTAGGAAAGAAATTGTGGAATCAAATGGAAGGTTGAGTTTTAGTTCTTTAAGAATTTTCCATACTTCCTTCCACAAAGGTTGTATTAGTTTGCAGTCCCACCAACAGTGCTGAAGTGTTCCCCTCTGTCCACATCCCTGCCAGATTCTGCAGAATCAGGACTTTGAGATGTGGGTTAATGTTACTAAAGTTAGGTGATCTCTCAGAGTGGTTTTGATTCTCCATTTCTCTGATGATTAGAGACAATAAGTATTATTCATATGTTTATTGGTAAACCATCTGATCTGTCATCTTCAAAGAAGTTTCTGTTCAAGTCTCTTGCCCACTTATAAATGGGATTATATCATGCAACTTTGTTTATTTTAATGAAATCTCTGCTTGGCTATTCAAATAATGTCCTTGGGAAATATGGCACTAGGAGAGAATGATCAAATACATAGTCTTTTATTGTCCATGTTAGGTCAGTTTTTGAGAGTAAAGATGGTAATACTCATACGAATAATACAAATCTTAGACATCTCCAGAGACTTAAACCCCATTTTGAAAATATAGTCTATTCTCCATATCACAAAATTCCATGGTTAACATCTGTGGGTAAGAGGATCATGGCAACACTGATGTCTGACATGAAATCCTTTTCCCACTTACATCCAATGCTTAGATCCAAATACCAAATTCAGGGAAAAAATGCCAAGAATTGTAGTGCTTGAGCATCTCTTCTTGATTATAAGGTAATAATTAACTTTTAAACTATTTTAGATATAATTTCCAAAGCTTTTTATTTTGGACGTCTTTAAACTTAAGCACCTGCTTTCAGAAGTGGGAATAAGCATAAATAGTATAATTATGCTTCTATTATAAAATATAACATTTTTAATTATAGTAATTATTTCTAGCTACACATCTTTAAATGCATGATATTCTACTTGTTGTTATAATAAATAGGCAATACTTTGTGACACACAGTTGACATGGTGCATGGAACATCTATAAATTTAAAAGGGGGAAAAAAAGCCTCATTAATTTTATAAATTTTTTTTTTTACTGACTTTATTTCCATACAGGCCTTTCAATTTCTGTAAACATTTAAGGAACATTTATTTCATAGAATACTATAGTATAAAATCTATAATGTAAATTTCATAATGGAAAAAATAATTCTGAGAGTGTATTCCCAAGACCAGTGGACTAAGTTCAGTAACACTAGAGGTCAGTTGAACTGGCTCTTGAGCACCTTTGAATATTTTCCTAATATTCTTTTACAATTCATTCTGCTATGCAAGGAAACAGAATGTGTTCTATTTGTTTTGGGATATTGCCTGGTCTACTCTGTGAGCTTTATTGTTAACTAAAAGAAAAAAGATTATTGCAAAAGATAAAAAAAATTATTTCTAAGAATAAGTGGTTTTCTTTATTTGTTTTCTTTTTGTTTTATGTTATGAAGACATTCACTATGTTCTTTTTTTATTAAGGGCGTGTTAATTTTAATTTTCTCAAACAGTCTATGAACCATTTTACATTCCCCATCTTGGAGTTACAGCTGTGCTTTTCAAAGTATGATACAAAAATAACTGATTTTCTAGGATTCTAAGGACAAACATGTTTTAGAAATGTTAAATGTGTTTTTCATAATACCTGTTAGCATTTCCTAGAACAGGTATTAAACAGGAAACATTCTAGAAAATGCTGAGTTAAAGAAACTCAACATTTTCAATAATATTTTAGAAAGGAACTGCCTGTGCAAGAAACAAACATTAGTTTTCACAGTTAAATTAGTGTGCGGGACTTTAAAATATAATTATGTAGTGGCTCAAACCTATTATTCTAGCACTCTGGGAGGCTGAGGCAGGTGGATTGCTTGAGCTCAGGAGTTCAGGACCAGCCTGAGCAAGAGCGAGATTCCATCTCTACCAAAAATAGAAACACTAGCTGGGTGTTGTGGCAGGCGCCTACAGTCTCAGCTGCTTGGGAAGCTGAGAAAAGAGGATTGTTTGAGTCCAGGAGTTTGAGATTGCTATGACCTTCGCACTCTAGCCTGGGGAAACAGAATGAGACTCTCTCTCAAAAAATAAAAATAAACTGTCATTATAAGCATGAAGCACTAGTCCACTGAGTTTTGTGATAGTGGTTTCAGTCCTCTCCTGAATCCTTCATTTAAGTCATTGTGGACTAGTGTTAGCAAATACATCTCTTTGATAATCATGTGAACTGAAGGAAAACCCATTTCCAGTATAGGAAAGAAAATATCCAGTAGCTGTGCAGTATAATAGCATGTGCTTTCTATGTGAACTCTGGAGTGATGTATTCTCACTCATTCACTGTGTCGGCACCACTCTCATGGGTTTACTGTTTATGCCGTGATTAATGTTATCATAGAATAAGATGAGTCCTCTGAACTCCAAGTATTTTCTATTTTTGTTTGTGATGTGATGGGATCATAACATAATGGTAGAATGATTTTTAGTATGTGGTCACTATAAGTCACTTTGAAAATTTTATCAAACCATGGACCTTAAAAAATGCAAATAAGGACAAAACCAAACTTTTTTTGTGCAATTCTAGAGGCTAACAACCACTGTAACCTGACCTCAGGTGCATGGACTCCAGGATTAAGACCCTGCTACTATGAGGCCTGAGATTCTTTTCGAAAGAATCCCACTATCATATGGTGATAAATTATCATAACTTGGAAGTTCAAAAAGACAATTTTGAGTTATTTGATGGACTATAGTACCATCCAGTTTGTCACTTGTGATTGATCATACTTTTGTGAACCAACGACGTATTCTAATTTATCATGCTTTTAAATCAATGACAAAAAAGTTCATGTCATTTTCTTTTTTAAAGTAATGCTACTTTAATGATACAAGAAAGGAAACTGTTCAATTTAGGAAATGTTTATAAAGCATCCATGAAGTGTCAGCATTGTCCTAACAGCTAGGTTACAAATGCTATTAATATAATAGAAAAGAAGTCTTTTAAAGCTCTCGATCTGTACATAATCCAAATCTAATTAAAACACAATTTTCTATATTATTGGATTTCCCAGCCACTTTCAGATGTGTCTCCAAATACTCCTGCATGTATTTATTTTATTGGTGTGTGGATATACCCATACATCTGACTCACAATTTACAAGAAGATTAAACTTAAATGATACAGGATCAACATCCAAATAATCATAATAAACATTGTATTAGGTATTTACACAGCACTGTTTTTAGTGTTTCCACAACTCTTTCACATATATTTATGAATTGGGTAAGAAAGTTCATAGCATTCTGTTCCTATTTCTTTGACTGAGGCTCAGATAAATCTACCACGTGCCAAAGGTCAAGATCATTGAAGTTTTTAGAACCAGTCTTTCTGACTCTAAATCCTATGTTTATTTTACTTCTCTGCTTTCAACATGTGTTAATTAATTACAAAATTTCTGAAAGGTACTAGCTTCAGTTCTAGTGACTGCATCAGTGAATCAGTAAGTCAGGGTATCTCCTGGAGTTTAGCATCTAGAGGCCGATGCAGAAAGTTACTGGGAGGATTCCAACAGGAAAATAAATAGTCCACTATCAGGGTCAGCGGCAACTCAAACAAACAAGAGGTGCACCAATGCCTTCATCATTTGGGGGCAGGAGGATGTGTTTTTTTTATATTCAGATAATTTTTTTTCCATTCTTGCTTATTTTTTACCTGTCACGTAGAATGTAAGTTTATCTCCTTCTGAATACAGGTATACATTTTTATAAAATATGTAATTGTTCTGAAAGATTTTATATAAACAAAGTTTTGAAAATCAAATTCTTTCTCTAGTTAAAGAAAACTTCATGAATGAATTAACACAGGCATTGGAAATAGTCTACCACTTCCTAAAAAATCTTTGTTAGGCTGGGTGTGATGGCTCATGCCTGTAACCTTAGCACTCTGGGAGGCTGAGGTGGGGTGGATTGATTGCGCTCAGGAGTTTGAGATCAGCCTGAGCAAGAGAGGGACCCCATCTGTGTTAAAAATAGAAAAACTAGTGGGGCATGTGACAGGTACCTGTGGTTCCAGCTACTACTTGGGAGGCTGAGACAAGAGGACCGCCTGAGCCCGGGAGTTTAGATTGATGTGAATATGATACCACAACATTTTACATAGGGCAATAGAGTGAGACTCTGTCTAAAAAAAAAAAAAAAAAAAAAAAAAAAAATTCTATGCTGTTAACAGTTTTATTGAGATATAATTTACAAGCCATAAAGTTTATTTTTTTAAAGTGTGAAAATTAATAGTTTTTAGACCATTTATAGACTTGGGCATTTCCTAACCCAATCTGCTTTTTGATCATTCAAAAAGGAACCATGAACACGTTATCTCATCTGCTGTACACCCCTGACCTAGCCCTAGACACAGACAAGCACTCGTCCATCCTCTGTGTTTGCGTATTTGTCTGCTCAGAACACTTCCTACCTCATCTAAGTGCTGTTACACAATGTATGGTTTCTTATGTGTGGTTTCTTTCACTCAGTATGTTTGTGAGCTTTGTATACATTGTGGTATCTGTCAATGCTTCAACTCTTTCCTACTGTCCAAAAATATCCCTCTTGAGAGATATTTCACATTTTATTTACTCATTCATCAGTGGGACAATTGGGTTGTTTCCATTTTTTACTGTTTATGCTGGCATTCATACTGAAGCTTTCTGATTTTTGTTTTATTTTATATGTAGAGGCATATATTTTTGTGTCTATTGGGTTGAATACTACCTAGGAGTGCAATTTCTGTGTAATATGCTAAATCTCTGTTGAACCTTTTGGGAAATTGCCAAACCATTTTCCAAAATTGTGGTACCATTTTACATTCCCACTAGTAATATCCTCCACATCCTTGCCAATACCGGTCCATTGTTTTTAATAGGTGTGTTTTGGCGAGTGAAGCCTCTGTCTATTTTTGTAGATAAACATCCACATTCATTCATCTATTCTTATCACCTATGGGTGTTTCTACAGTGCAATGGCAGAGGTGAGCGATAACACAGCACAGCCCACAAAGCCTGAACTTTTACTATCTGACCCATTATGGAAGAAGTTTGCCAACCTCTGCTTTAACAAATCAAAAATTCACATCCTCAATCACTTCTTATTTATTTATGAGTGTATTTTCATGTCTCAGGGTGCTTAGTAAGAGAGACAAGTTTCATTATACATGGAGGGGGAAGATTGAAATGATTTTATTTGGATACACTTGTGATTTTGTGATTGGTATTAAGTTTCTATGTATTCATTCACTCCTATTCATTAAACATGTTTATCAAATATTCATTTATTCAGTATAGTAATTAAAGTCTCACTATATGCCAGCAGCTGCCTTAGACACTGGGGATACTGCAGTGAGGACAGATAAGTCTCCTATTTTAGCAACAGCAGGGAAGACCGTTTCCTACAAGGAGGAAGTGGTGAGGTGCTGGCAATGCAGTGGAGCCGAGGGCCTGAGGGAAGCTGGGAGCTGATGGGGGACAAGGGTGCATGGAGCCGTTGGAAAAGTGCCTCCAAAGTATATGAATATTTGTCAGTGTTGTAAGAGAAATAAAAGATCACCGGTAGAAGGTCTTTGGGTCTGAGGAGCAGCCCTCCTTCTCTACACCATTCCATGGAGCCTTTGATCCAGGCACCGCAGATCTTTGGCAGAATTTCCCAGTTACCTGACCCTTACAAATCTTATTTTAATGGAACATTTTTCAAGAGTTAGGGCTCCATGAAAGATTTTCTGGAAAAAAAAAAAAAAAAAAAAAACGATTTAGAATTTTTTTTGGTGGAGAATTGAGTTGCAGATGAAAAGATTCATAAAAGTCCCTGGAAAGAGAATGAGATCACATATCCAACACCTTTCGTTTTCTGGTACAATGTGACCTTTCAGATCTTGAAACATTCCCTGGTGTAGATATTAGGCCTGTAAATTAGTTATGCTAATGTCTCATTTAAAGGGTCTTTGATGTTTAGTTTTTTCTTTATTAAATCCCTATCTTTCCTGTGTGTCTTTCTAAAGCATTTTAAGATCATGGAGAAAGAAGTTCAAGGAAAGATGGTATAGATAAATTACTCTTCCTTTTAGAAAGGATTGTTCCGTATCTTTTTGTTAAATTGACTTAGATAAAATTTTCAAAGTTAAGTGTTTTCATTCTCAAAGGCTAGCTGTATCCTTTCATCTTCTTTTTCTTCTTTTTAAAATTTTATTTTCTTTCTTTGATCAATTCGTGGCTGTTCTCAAAAAAAGTTATCACAATTCTCTTGACAGTTTTTCTGTTAGAACTCCCAAAAGGCAACAACAAGGACTGTTTAAATGTTCACTTTAGCAGCATGACATGAATTGGAAGTACAGATGGTGAGCAATCTATGAGATCACCTACACTGCTGTTGTGCGCAGTCATTCACAATTCTGAACTGTGAGAAACTCAATCTCAACTGCCCATACTGTCATTAGCCCTGTGTACTTTGCATGAATAACTGCCCTCCTACATAACTCAGATTCCTCAGTTGTATAATCAGTAGAATTAATAATACTTATCTAAGCTGTTGTTGAGTACCAAGTCAATGGCCAGCATGCAGTAAATATAATTACAAACACATAAGATTGGTCTAACAAGTGAAGAAACATCTGTTGGAAAAACAGCTTTTCTGAGGGCGTGAAAACACTAATAGTACTCTAAAGAAAGATTTATTTCTTGTGTTACACTTACCAGATGGAAAAATCAGTGAAATACGAAAGACTTAATAAGTATACATATCATAACATCATTATTATCAAGAAGGAAAGAGAATGGAAAAATTAAATACATGTATAGCTGGGTAAATCTACACTTGAAAGGGATGTTCAACATTTAGAATAAAATTCTTCTTGGTCTAGTGAGGGTTAGCATGTTCTCAATCTGGTCCAATGAGCACTTTTCTAAAAATATAAATAAGAATATGCATGTATTTTGGATAAAGATATAAGGGCAATTTAATCAAATATATGACTGACCTAAAGCTGTAAGGGATTAATAATATGATGGATAAAAAATTATGGCCATACCATACTGACATATAGCATGAGGAACCTAATTTATGAGATATTTAAAATAAGGAAACATCACAGTGGTCTTTGTTTGGACCAAAGTATCATCTTCACAGGTCTATGAAATGGAAAGTAGAAATGTGTAAATGTGAAAAAGCCTCAGGAGCTTAAAATGACTGTAAGAGCAACATAAGAGTTAATAAAAGGTAATAGAGTGAAAAGCAGATATTTCTGTCAAAAGCAGTACAATACAATTACAACCAGATGTAAAATATGTATAACAATGGAGATTATTGCCCTACTCAGATTTGACTTGATTATTAGAGTGTTAGATTTAGTTGTAATCACTCCACTCTGAAGACTAAAGATAAATGTTAATGTAGTCAAGAAAAGTTAAGTTCTTGGGGGTAGTTGTTGATGAAGGATTGAGATATTAGGTATAGTCATCTAGACTTGAAAATCATCTACAAAAATTATATAGCTAAAGAAATCTTTTAAAAACTACCTTTGACATAGTTCTCTTCTGACAACCTCAACATTTAGGAATTTATCATGATGATATTTCTCCACATCTAAATGCATCTAAATAGTTATATAGTTGTAAAATGCTGAAAACTACCTGATGTGCTCATTGAATAATTTATATACAAACATTAAATAGAATACTATTTGATCATAAAAAATGAAGGCAATTTTCTGTGAATGAATCTAATGATTACCAGGACATATAATATAAAGAATGATTACAATATGGAAAATTTTGTTTAACTAATAAGGGAAAATAAGAATATATGATTTTTTCTATATATTGAGATACCTGTATATCTGTCTGTCTGCCTGCAAATCTGTCAATTTTTTTTTGTCAAAAAGAAACAGAAGTACCAACCCCAAAATTAAAATAACTAAAATAATAGATACTTATCTAGAGAGATAATAGCAAGATAGAGGGAATAGGAATAGGATTGTGAGTCCTTTGAAAATCTCTCTTTATATTGATGATGTTTGAATTATGGAAATATTCTCCATATTCAAGATACAACATTAAATTAAAAATTATGAAATAAGCAATTGAATCTAACAGGCATACATAATACTAAATGAATGTCTAATTAATTAATTGCTACATCAAGAAAATACTTCAAGTAACTATTAGTTGATTAAGGAATTCATTTTCTAGTTAGCATACCACTTAATTGACTAATTATTTAAGATTTTTAATTCAGGTAACTGAATTACTTATCACATACATACCTAGGAAGATGTATTCTGTAATCTGAAACAATTATGACAACATTATTAACTCTTGGTAGTTTTTTTGTTTGTTTGTTTATTGATATTTGTATTAGATGGTTATTCTAAAATTGTTTTGTGTATGTATTGTAGGAAAGAACAAATGAGTAAGTTCATTAATATGGTTGGGAGAAGGGAGATACAATGGGTTCTGTGTGAAAGAATGTCATAGTCCTGGGTTTTATTTAGAAGTATCATTAAAACCCCATTAGCAGGAGACACATACACACTCACATTTAATACGAACTTCAAATACATATTCATCCTTCTGGAGTTCAACTATTCTGCTTCCAATATTATTTTTTGTCTTGATTAAAGGATATAATGATGCCTGATTGTGTACATAGTAGCCATATCTTGATTTCTAAATATCATTCACAAACACACATTGAAAACTAAGAACATCTAAATGGCTGATTTCAGATCCCAAACAGGGAAGAACAAACTGGATTATGTCAAAAGGCCATGGGATACTCAATGATAAATAGGATAAGGTGAAAAGGTACAGATACTCTGTACAGGGAGTTTATTGACCATATCTAAGATATGCAACATCAGTAAGAAATATGTAGAATAACATTTTGAACTTTTTTAAAATCCAAGAGTCTATAGTGATGTAAGATAAAAGAAAGGCTAAAACAAGAGAATGAGAGCTCTTGTCTTAATAAAATGATGTGATTTTTGTCAGCAACCCTTCATTCTGTTAACGAGAGAGGTATTCTTACTGTAGAGTTATAGGTATGACTTGACACTGGAAAGATAGGATCAACCTCAGTGTGGACTCCCACATAATCACATGTGACACACGGGCATGCATCTGCAGCAGCCTGAGCTGGAGGGCACCTCATACCACCTCGGGTGATACACAGCTGCGCTTGTGAATGTAGTGAGGGGGCTGGGAGATGCAGAATTTATAGTATCATGAAGGTGTCTGGCCCCTGGTACCCATGGGAGGATGTGATTGGTTTGTTTAAATAATTCTCCAAGTTCACAGGAAACTAAAATCCACCATCAGTGGTAAGCAGTGACTGTCCTTATCCTTTGATAAGGAGAGCTGTTTGGAGAGGAAGTCTTATCTGGAAGAGCCAAAGGGGAGGGAAGCTCGTGGTCAGGCTACTAGAAGCCCTTCAATTTTATCAGATGTCAATCCAACACAAAATTTAGATCCCAATTTTAGGCCTTATGATATCTAATAAATGGCTGGGATGATAGACTAGAATTTTTTTTTTAATTTTTATGTTCTTATAATTTATTAAGAAAAGGATGAACAATGCATTCTACCATCATTGACTAAAAAATGTTTAGGAACAGGATTTGTTTGGAAAGCATGAACACATATTCTGTACAAAGGTGGCATATGTACCTTTACAATAAAAGATCATAAAGTGAAATCGTAACCAAGCGGTGGTCAAAAACCTAACCTTTTATATCTTCAGATGAAAGGCAGTGGGAGATACACCATACTGGCCATGTAATAGTCTTAGCAAAAATATTAACCTGCATATAATTATGAATATATAGATAAATCTATAATGTGGAATGTTTTTCAGAACAACTAGCCTTTTGGACTTTTCAAAAGATTTCAGGCTTTAATATTAAATCAAAAGGATTAATAATGAAGAATAGGGGAAAACCGATCAACTATTCTAAATTAGGTAAGGCTAAAGTAACATAGTTAAATGTATGAATTTAGAGCATGGATCTAAAAAATAGATCTAAAACATTTATATGACTATATGAAATTTGAATATAGGTTGTATGTTACAAATTATTGTTAATATAATGTGTGGTAATATACTCTTGGGAAATTTATGTTGAAATATGATCATGGTATTTAGATGATTTGACAAAACAGCTTTGTGTATGTTGTGGTAAGAGACTGAAATATAGAGAAAGCAGATATGGAAATATGTTTCCATTCCAATAAGTGATGTTTATTCAGATCTTTATTGTTCTTTAAACTTAAAGTTTGAAGTATTTAAAATAAAAATCAATAACTTACAATATAGCTGAATGTGAAAACATATCAATGATTATAGAGAAATAACATAAAGAAGACAGACTTTTCTTCCCAAAATAAAATTGCAGAATCCATAAGAAAAATGGAATCTTCGATTCTGAAGGAAAGGCAGACTATAGAAGCTGAGCAATTTGAACAGACCTGTCAGCACCAATCATGAGACACCTAAGTATAATGCAATGATAACTTTAGTGAGCTGAGGTAGCTTAAAATTATATACCTCGCAGACACATCTTTCATGAGCAAGGGTAAATAAAGATATTTTTAAATATACAAACTGAGATAAACCAAAAGAAAAGTCCCAATAAAACGAATGTTACAGATATAATTTAAACAGAAATAGTACCGGATGCAAAGGCAGAGACACAAGAAGAAATAATGAGCAATTATATTGTTAAATATGTGATTAAAGCTAAGCAAATGATGACTGTAGAAACAATAGCAACTTGAAAGTTTGTGAAGAAGAAAAAAGAATTTTTATGATTATAAAATCATAAAATCTGTAGGAAAGTAAGTAAAGTAATAGTATACCACTGTCTTTATATGGTTTGTAATGTGGGTAAGTTAATTATCTTTACATTTGTTAAGTTAAATTGGGGCAATCAAAGTATAGACATGAAGTCTGTAGAGAAGAAAAAATAGAATAAGAAAACAGGAGACAGAGAAGCGAGCCTCGAGGACTATCAAGAGACAATGCTGATCGTGGAGGGAGATTGGCAATAGTGAGGGAGTTTAGAACAACCAAAGCAGTGTATTGTTAGGGAAGGATTTCTAACGGCAAAGAGAAACTCAGCAGCTCCAAATTATTAAAAAGTTGATTTTATGAGGATCAATACCAAAAATATCATTGAATTTACTACGGAGTCACATAGTAGAATATGTTTCAAAGCCATAAGAGTTCTTTAAACTACCTTTCTCTTGGAGAAGGGGGGCCTATCTGACCTAAGGGAGGTCTATTCCCAGCTCTCACTATTTTACATGAATGCAGTGATACCCGTCAGACCAGGCCTGTGTGAAAACCAACTCAACCTGGACATTACCATTCTGCAACCTCTAGTATAGCTCTTGTGACCACTGACCATATCATATTTTATTAGCATAATTCAAATGTAAGTTTAAAAAAGTACAAATATTAAGTCATGTAAAGTAAAAGGGTAACTTTGGAATAATAGACAGAGCTGATTCCACTGTAGGGCATAGACTCTGAGGGTTAGTAAAATCTTTAGAATGCAAAGATCACTGTCCTTCTGAATCGTGAACAGGATTTGTGAAATCTCTAGATATATGTAGTTTCAAATGCATCTGTGGTTCTGCCTAATTATAATGGGTGCTGCCTTATGAGTCTTTGGAAAGAAGAGCATTATGGGACTTTGAAATCTGTCAGTTGATTGCACATTTCTTGTTCAGTCAAAACTTACTTAGAATTCCAAGTGTACATTTGCTAAAACTGTGCTTGAAGGGTTGGTAATGGGTGATTTAATTTTCTGATATTATATGTGATTGCAATCTGGAAGGCTGAACTCTTTTGGTGATGGCCAACCATGCAGTGAGAAGGTTAACATAATTTGCAATGGTAATCTCTCTTTCATCTATATATTTCAATCAACCTTTGCATTATTTCTAAGATCCATCCAAGTGCCCGAAAAACACAGCCTTCAGGAAAAAGAAGTTGGCTTTTTCCTCTCTTACGCATCTTTGATTCTAGGTCACAATGTCAGGTAAGAGCTTTGTGACTAAAATATCAACATTGATTTCTAGGAATAAAAAAGAAATGCCTGAGAGATTCTGTATATTTCCTCCATAGGTCATAACAATAACCAGTATGCTCTTAAAAAGCAAACTGGGTAGTGTCTTCACTGTACTCTTGAGTTCTCCTTTGAAATCCCTGCTATTCTCTGCATTGTAAAATGTGAAGAGTCCAAACTGAGAGTTGCACTGAGTTAGTGTATGTAACTGTCTGATTTCAGGGAACAAAACACAGCCACTTAAACCATTGTGGGCCTAGGGATTTATTATGGAAATTAGACTTTACAAAATTGTGGAAGCTCTAAGTGAAACAAAAATGTTTAAGAGTGACTGGGTTGATCAGAGAAAAAAATGAGCAGTTTTCCTGAAGTATTGGCTCAAGTAGTCAGGTTAGAACTTACAGGGACATGCAACGAGCCAGCACAGCCTGTCACCGAAGTGGAACTCTAGATGTAGAACATAGCAAGATGTATAAGAAAATGTTGCCTTTGGGAGCAACCACCTTTGTAAGGCAATTGCTTAGTGCAGGTCTGGCATTGGTCATCAGGGCCAGCAGCTGGAAAGGTGGCCTGGATTCAGAGACGAGGAGAAGGAGGGTACACTGGACTCCCTGGTTCCTTTATGCTTCTTGCCCCTCCATGTATTTTGTTATGAAACCTTCTGACAACTGTAGCTTCTGTTTCTCTTTGACCTTCCATCTCTAACAAAGTTTCCCTTCTGACCAACTCTAAGCTGTAAGTGTCAGGGAAGGGTATTTAAGATATATAATACCTAGTGTTACTCTGATGTCCTATAACATACAAGCTTCCCCAGTGAGAAGGTGGGATAATTAAGAAGTCACCATTAAAGTCTACATTTATAAGCAAACTAGAAAGAAAGAGGCAAACAGGAGCAAAAGGAAAATAAGTTGGGTACAGTACACAAATAATTTATCACCCAGGGGAGGGCAGACCAGAAAAATAGTCCAGACAAATGGCATCTGTGCTGGTGTTATAAGTCATGCCAAGGTCCAGGGGGCCGAGGGTCAGAAGGTTTACGGCTAGGAGCCAAAACGAAGCACGACTTACCTCTCTGAAATGACCAGTGTTCATGGCTAAAAAGAGCTCAAATTTCTTGTAGTTTTCTTCATTCTTAAAATAGAATGAGCAGGAAATACATTTCAGCAACTTTCCAGGTCCTTGTTAAAAAAATGTAGATTTCTGTGATGTCCTTTGCACACCAAGGATCAGAATTTCTAGGGTTTTGATCTAGGAATCTGCAAAACATAAATTAAACACATATATGGAAATTTTAAAAAACTGACTCATGGAACAGATTTTACTATTTTTTAAAAAGAAACATATTTGACACCAGTGATGGCAAATAAATTATTCATGTCACATATCTGGTAAGTGACCAGGCTCATACTCTAATTTAGATTTACTTGGCTCCAAAGTGTGTCCTTTGAGTTTTGAATGGGGTAAAAGGTTTCAGGCTTGCAGAATTACTCACATACTTACTAAACATTCATCAGTGAGACCCCTCAGGGAAGGAAAAGTAATATTGGTCTCCTATTAAACTAAGTCTGTGCAGATTTCTAAGAACAGTCCTGGAGGCTAAGATCCTCCCAAATTAAGAGAACTAGTCATGGAGAAAAACAGGGCCCAAGAAAATCACTCACAAGAAAAATGAAAACTTCACACTCATTCTGTCTCCTACCCCATCCCCTCCTCCCTCTCTGTGGACCCAACACCTATCACTCTTATGACCATTTCCAATTTTGTATCTCCTTAGCCTATTGAGTATTCATTTTCCTTCTCAAAAAAGAAGAAGAAAACAAACAAAAAGACCTCTCTGGCTTGTTTTGATAATATTAATTTCACAGTTAAAAAAAAAAAAAAAAACTTGAAATATTTTCATCAAACTAGTTGACATAGCCTTCATGGCATTTTCTTGGTTATTGTGTTAAGACATTTATATTCTACATTTAGTAAATTTCACATATATCCTTGTAAGATGCATCATAGGTGTACACAGCTATGATTTAATAAGAAGCAACTAAAAATAAATAAATAAACTTAAAGGTTTTGCCTACTTTTGTGGGAGCAATCTGGTGAACTAACCTTGAGTCAGGTTATTTAATTGTGTCTTGAAGAAATTGATAAATAAGAGTGAGAAACCTGTAAAATAAGATTGCAGCTGTCAAGGTAAGGCCTAGCTGTGGGAGCAAAATGTGCCCTGAAATCCTGCATTCTAACAGCCTCTGCTGGGAAGTGCACAAGGACTGCCAAGATCGCTAAGTACCTTCATAATAATGGTAGCCCAGATAGTTTGTATTGCCTTGGGAATTTGTGAAATCCTTTTAATGAAAGATGTTTCTGCAGGGACTGGTCTTTATATATTAATTTATAAAATCAAAATCTCACTTTCTCAATGGTGGTTTTGTTCTGCTAACTATGTGTTCACCAAATGATGGCAAAGCCACTGCTCGTCTCAGATTTTGCTGAATTCCTACTATTCTAAAAAGACAGAAATTGAAAAATAGCTTTAAAAATATGTAGAATGATACATATTACATGATAAACATATACAGAAACTCTCCTGCTGGCTCCAATATCCCACTTCTGGCTGCTTTTTCCTGTCTCTACTAAGCAGAGCCACCGTCTCTCACTGGCTTACTACAATAGTCTTCCTAAATGATCTGCCTGTGTCCTGTTTCCACAGATGTCTGTTATCTACTCAGAGTCGTTAACATTCTGTCGTTTCTTGCAATAAGAGAGGAGTCAGCACAGGTTTTGAAATGGTGTGAAGGCCCTGCATGATTTGTCTCCATCTGTTTTCCCGGCCACATCTCCTCATAGCAAGTCCATCACAGACTTGCTTTCCTGTTCTAAAACATGCTCAACAAATCCTCACCTTTGTCCTTACTCTTCACATTCACTTCCAATAACACTTCTGAGAACCCTTCTTAATCCAGCTTAAGTAAATTAGCTCCGCCCTCTCCCTCAACCCTCTTATCCTGTTTAATTTTTTTCATGGCACTTACCACTATATCAATTTACTGAGTTACTAGTTTATAAGTTTATTATTAGTTTCCTTCTATAAAAATGCAAGCTCAGTAAGGATAATATCTTTGTCTTGTAGTCCTAATTCCTAAGAAAACAACTGTCATTTCCTGAATTCAATGCATATGCTGAATAAATGAATATATATATAGGAAAGATTCAATTCTGTATGTTTTCTTGGTAGAGAGCCAGATTCAAGGAATTTATAGAATGTGGTTAGCTCCGGTGGAAACCTTTTTACATATGGTAGTGTTAAAAGGTAATTCAACAATACAGCCTGAAATAATAGAACAGAGCATACTAGTTGGCCTTGGAAACAACTTTCTCTGTCAGCAGCTGGAATAATGAGCAGAAAGCTTATGCAAAATTTAAGTTCATAATTAAAAAAAAATCCTCTTCAATGCCCACAGAAAGGATAGAGGGCATTGGTTTCCAAGTCATTGGATTTGCAGTAGTTAGATAAGAGAATTATAAATATATCATTTGCATGTTACACATTACTGTAACTCAAATCACCAAAATATGGTTTCTGTTTTCAAAATGGGTAGCAACTAAATAGAAATGAGGCAATGCTTCATAAATACAATATCATGATATTTGACATAAAACACTGTGATGGTTAATTTTCTATGTCAACTTTGCTAGCTACAGTGCCTAGATATTTGGTCAAACATTACTCGGGGTGTTTCTGTGAAAGTTGTTTTATGGATGAGATTAAAATTTAAATCAGTGGACTTTGAGTAAAGAAGATTACTGTCCATAATGTGGGTGGGCCACATCCAATTAGTTGAAGGCCTTATCAGAACAGACTGACTTCCCTTGAGCAAAAAGGAATCTGGACAATTCAAGTTGTGCTTTCCTTTCTTCCTCTTCTTTTTCTGGCATCCAGTGCCTTTATTCTTGAACTGTAATTCTTCCCTGCTTCTTTAGTCTCCTGGCCTAACCTTATCGGATATTGGACTCTATAATTGTCCACAATTGCATGTGCCAATTCTTTAAAATAAAGCACACGTGCATGTGTATGTGTATGTGTGTGTATACATTATAAACCTCTATAAGTTGACCACTTAAGGGACTGTATGAAACTGGTCGACATATGGAGGTGGTCCACATAAGGAATAGGCCTATTGTGCTGACACGTACATATATGTACTTTAGTTTCTTGTATAACTTTTATTAGAGAATAAATCATACATGCAGTATAATAAAAATAATTCATTTACTGTTTCCTCATTCTTTGTAAAATAACAGAGCCAATCTTGGTCTGTTTCTTATTACAAATGCAAGTGGAGAAAGGACTTTCAACACTGGCTACACCACTGAACTTACCTGGGCATTTTTCCACAGCAAATGACTTCAACTACATTATCTGATGCCTGACATCCTCTTCTTTTGGAGTCTCTGAAATTTCCGTTTCATCCTCACTGGCTTCTTCCACTTTATCAGCTCCTTCATGCACTTTTATGCTGGTCTGTACTTCAGTCAATATTGCTTAGAAAATAGCTTCTGAAAAATTACAGGTTTTCATCTCATCATCTATTGCAACAAACTCTTCAAAATCTACTCCTCCAAATTCGATCATGAGAGATGGACTGTCTGATAGGCCAAAACATCATGCTCTTGGTTTGACAAATCCAACTTTCCTGAAGCACTTCTGTATCGTTTCATTCCAAGCAAAACTGATCCAGAGGACAGCATCCGAAGTGTTAACCAATGGGGTGGATAAAGTTGCTTCCACAGTTGGACCATATGTTTGTGTTTTAGTAATAACCCACTGAAAGAGACAAGCTCAGTAATGCCTTTTAAATGTTTTGATGACAGCTTGTCAAGGGGTTGGATTTCTGAAGTCATGTTTGGAAGCAGAAATTTCAGTGTCATGTTTGTGAGATGATTCACTTGCAGGTGACCAGGACAGTTGTCTCTGGTCAGTAGAGCAGAGAGCTGATGCTTCTTCATTTCTCAGTTGATGCTTCTTACCCCATCCTCAAATAGGGCACCAGTCATCCATGTGCATTTGTTTGATCCTCAAGTGACAGAGAGGTCTTTGTATGCTTCAGGTTCTTGAACGCTTGTGGCTTTGTTAATTAACTAATAACCAAGGGCTCTAGTTTCTCTGCAGTTGAGATGGGGCAAAGCAGAACTGTGAAACATTCTTCAGAAAGTTTACTGCTATTACATATATCACCCTTCTCGTTCCTGTCAGTCATTGCCTTGAAAGAGTCCACACTCATTAGCATAAAAGGTGTTGTCATTTTTAAGCCTCTGGTGATGTCTGAGAACTTTTTGATGAACTCTTCCATAGCTTCTTCTGAAACTTCACTGAATTCATCAGACAAGGCTTTCTGAGAGATCTTATGCTGAAGTTTAAATTTCTCGAGCCAACGACTTGATGCTTAGAAATTATTATTGGCTTAGACATTCAGGTGTTAGAATGGTTAGAACCAGCTTAATGTGGCTTCAGTGACTTCATTGGTTAGAACCAGCTTAATGTGGCTTCAATAACTTTAGTGAGAGTTTTCCTCATTTTTTCACTGTAGGTCTCTGCTTTCCTTACCATATTCTCCAAGTACTCATGTTTATGTTTTTAAATCTTCCTAACTGTGATCTTGTTGACGTCAATATGTTCCTTTTTCTTTCTTTGGCTGCTGTTTTCCATAAAATGTAGATTTCCATAAAATGTAGAATTTTTTCCTTCAATGTCAGCTCTTTGAGCTCTTTCCTTTTGGCCATGATATCTTGATTCACTGTGAAATGTTTTGGTAATTATAGGATGTACCTATAATTCATAAAAATCTTCCACAACGCGTGATACACAATGGGATGTTAGGTCTAATCCATCACATGGTAATGCTAAAACATCAAAAAAAGAAGTTATACTAAAGAAAAAATAAAACAACTAAGGAGCAAATCTCATATCTTCTATCCTTTGATGTAGAGTAGAATCAACTGGTCAAGTTATAGAGAGGAAATTAATATTGTTGTCACAGTTCAAGTGGTCAAGTTACAACTTACAGAGGTGGTGAATATATACAGGTTATTCTCTCATTGAGTACATGTGGTACATGTCTTGTCTATAAAAATTATGTCAACTCAAGGAGGTGGTCAAAGTAGGATGTGGTCATCTAGGGAGGTTCTATCACGTGTATGTATATATAGGTATACATGTATATATGTAGATACATACATATACACAATGCATACATATATATGAGTACATACATATACATATATAAATATTCATATACATATATATGAATACATACATATACACAACACATACATATACATATATGTGAATACATACATATACACAATACATACATATACATATATATATGAATACATACATATATACCAACACATACAAATATCCTATTTACCGTATATACTCCAGTATAAGCCGAGTTTTTTCGGCACAAAATTTGTGCCGAAAAACCCGAACTCAGCACAAATTTTGTGCTGAAAAAACTCGGCTTATACTCGAGTATATACGGTATTCTGTTTTTTTTTTAAAAACCCTAATACAGACACATTTCTGATTATTGAATTTAAAATATACTATTAAAAATTTACTCAATCTATACAAAATTTATTTGTTATTAATCAATTAAATATTAATAAAAATAAATATTTGGGCAAATTGTGTACTTTTTTCATTACTGACAAATTACTATTAAGAATTTTCAAAAAATGATAGGTAATGTACCATGCATTAAAATTACTTAACATGCATTCAAAAAAAGTCACTTCATTTCCTGAAGTCTAACAATTAAAGTCCATCTTGGCTTTAGCAATTAAAAAAAAAAAAGTAGGAAGAGTAAGTGTGTGTGACAGCATTAGTATTCAGTGAAATTGATGACCTTCGTGGGTTAGCCTTATATAAGCTGCTACAGTATGTAAACTTGTCACTGTAGTTCAAAGTTATGTTCAACACAATTTTTCTTCCTAATTGTTCAAAACACTTCTTTGTGACATTGGCTACTCTGGCTGCAATAGAGATTGAAGAATCAAGCCATTGTATGTTATAGTTAACATGATTGCTAATAATGAACAGCAGTGGCATGGAAAAATTTTACAGAGACAGTACAACTGAAGTTTAAGGATCTACCTGTGCATAGTGTGAAATCTGCATTCTGCACAAGGATTAGGAAAGGTGATTAAAGATGAACCCATGATAAGGAGGATTAACACAAAAGTTAAGATGTCTAACTCAAAACACTGGAGAACACAGGAGGGATAGAGTACATAGGAAGTTGTATTAACAGAATAACTCTCCAAGGCCATTTTTAAATTACAAGAATTATTGTACTTTTGGTACTATTAATTTTTGCTTGCAAGTGTAGCTAGATCAAAATACTTTTAGAAAGCTGGTACAAGTTTTCAATTTCTGTCTCTATGAAATTCCATCTGACCTGTGTCCTGATATTTGCTATTGTGAAAGTAGCCCTGGATTTAGCAAACACTTAGGAGTGCCCCTTCTGCACCAGACTTTGACAGGCTCACTCAGGTCTTTTTACACTGTCACTGTTCAGGACAAGTCAAGCCATTTTCTAGTGACATTCAACCAGTGTGCCATGAAAAAATATAAAGACCACTAATTAAATTATTTTTGAAAGAAGTTCAAAGCACCATAAGCATATTCTGTTTTGTTTTGTTTTTTTACTATTTTTGATTAATATAATTTAAATGTCCTGTGGAAGTTTAATTAGTGTGCCATGAGATAAGAAGGTTGAAAAACACTGTTCTAAGCCGTCTAGTTTGTAATATTTGTTGAAAATATATAGTAGAAATCCAGTTAGGGATCGTTACGTGGTTCTTATCCTCATTTTTGTGTGTGTTCATTTGTCATTGCCATGGTTCTTGGCACTATTCATACCTGACTGGCTGATCAGCTCAACCAGCTTTGATTGTCTCACGAGCCATACAGCATTTCTAAATCCAGTTGCACGCTGCACACCAGCTGTGGTTCACTATCCTCTACCTCACAAAACTCTAACCTGTTCTCACACACAGGAGAAAAAAACAACAACTCATTTTTGTTTAGTTTTTCATTGAATAGGAGTTGGTATGGATGGAATTTAGTTGTCAGTGTAACTGTAATTTAATTTAATTTATGTAAATTATATTTACCAAAGACATGGTTCTTCATGTTGAAATATAAACATGTCCAACAACATAATTGGATTCTGTTTCTTTACAATGGTGAACAGGCCCAAGAAAAACACAGAGAGTAGCAAAGCCAGACTGAAAAGTGAATTGCACAGGAACTTGACTTTTGGGCTTACGGCATTAAACCTTTTATTTTAAGTGCTTGATATTGTGCAAAACATCCTCACGTGGGGTCAGAAGGATGTCAAGACCCGCACTGTTTTAGCTGAAAGCCTCCTGAGAATAGATACTTTTTTTAGGTACTAAACTCTTCCCTGATAGGTGAAGTCCAACCCCCAGACGTGCTTTGCTGTCTTACACTGTGTTTGAAAAATTTTGTATCAGTTATCAACATTAAAATTTGAGAGTTTTGACCCAAACAGTAATTTTCAATTTATTTGGAGAGATTAGAAAATCAGGTGCCCATTCCTGCATGACCATGCTCAGCTGCACGCCCTTTCAGATGAGTCTTGTGATAGCTGGGGCTTCATTTTCCCTGCCAGCCACTTGACTTTTCATGTCACTTACCTGTAAGTTATAGTGAAATGGGATTGCAATTCCTTCTGTAGTCTTAAGATTTCCTTTCCCATAAAAATTTGGATTGTGAGAAGAAATAATGATTTTGCCTGGAATTATGAAAAATAAATTCAGCCTCATGCAGCCATCATGTCATATCTCCTTTTTCCTTATTATATAAAACTTACACTGTTCAGGTAGGTATATGTCTGATTTAAAATAGAAAATAGTCTGGATGCAGTGATTCACACCTATAACCCTACTTCCCTGGGAAGTAGAGGCAGGAGGATCACTTGAGTTCAGGAATTTGAGACTAGCTTAAGCAACAGAAAGACCCCATCTCTACTAAAAATAGAAAAACTAGCTGAGCAAGATGGTGCCAACCTGCTGTCTCAGCTACTTGGGAGGCTGAGACAGGAAGATTGTTTGAGCCCAGGAGTTTGAGGTTGCTGTGAGCTAGATGAGGTGATATGCACAAATATATATGAATACATACATACATATATGTATCAACAAAACAATTAAATCTTTAAGCACCCTTGTAAAAATGGTTCATCATGTAACACACTATGTTACAATTTTATATAAGGCATTGTTTTCCAACCTTTCAATCTCACAACAGACTTGAACCTATAGTTAAAATTCCATGGCACACTTAAAGCATGTTGATCAAAAAAAGAAGAGTAAGAAAAAGAATACAGTTACTGTGCTTTGAACTTCTTTCAAAAGCAATTTAATTAATGATGTTTATCTTTACTGCCTCCCTTTTCTTCCCACATAAAACATAAAGGTGGAGCTGTAGAATTTATATCATGGTCATGAGGCAACAGTTATTGGGAAAAAAAAAAAAAAAAAGTTACATTGTAAGTATTACAGTTAGGAAAGTTAGAAGAGCCTGAGCCTGAATATGTTGAACCACTATGGTTGGCCTTTTGTAAAAGGACCGGATATAATCATAATACAAACTGTTAAGCGTATATATTTCCCGTCCCATTTCTCTCTCTCTTACACACACACACCCCCTTCTACGCTCCTTTGCCTCTTCCTGTGCAGTTTTTATTCCACAGAGAATTGCTAATGCTCACTCTGTCGGTTGCTTTTGTCTGGCAACGAAGGAGATCAGACCGTGGTGAACGGCTCCTGGGTCTGGTAAGGTCCTGAAAACCATGACAGTCAGATAAAAGAGCATGTCCAACCTAGATCTTTAAAGACTATTAGCACTGGAAATGCAAACATGGCCTCACACTTGGTAATAAAAGAGACCAAAGTCATGATACATGAGCCTGGGAGATTCTATGAATATCTTAATAATATTGAGAGATAAAGCCACAAAGTTCTACAAATAAAAAATAAAATTGATTCTGAAGAGGACTGTGGTAATACTATCAGTCCTACCTGAACTATGTGTGCTAAAATCCTGTGTCTGTACGATGGATGTGAGAGGGAGTATCATTGAGGCCCAGGATAAATGTGTGTTTGTGCATTTTAATGTGTGTGTGTGTGTGTGTGTGTGTGTGTGTGTAGTATATATTTAAGTAATTCCTTAGCCTATCTGGACTAACAGGGAAGAAGATGTTATACTGAAAGATTTTGACACCAGTTCAAAATATTCTTAAGTTTTCTGAATGAATCATGCTTTCAAATCATTTAGTTTGGGTGATTAAACAAACTGTTTTCAAACAAGCCTCAATTTCCTCCTCTTTAAATTGAAGATGATGAATTGTGCCATGACTAAGCTCTTCCCAGATCTAACAGTTTTGGAAGCCTTTGAAGTTACTTTCTAGGGCAGTGTTTCTTCCTGCCCCTGTGTGCACACTACTTGCTCTGTATCAGCCTCCACAGAGGAGGATCATTCTGTAGAGATTCACCAGCTGGTAAGTCATAAATAGAAAGTAAGACATATTATTTTTATAGTAATTATAAAAATGTATTCCCATTGGAATGAAAGGAAACCATGTCACCTCATTCTAAAGACAAGAGATTTATCCTTTTATTCCTATGGGTGCCAAATACATGGACAGAATAAAGGAAGATGGTGACATGGAAGTTTGAAGGCCTCTAGGGCTTATCATTTCCTGAGGGTGAAGCAAAGGATAAAAACCTCTCCTTTCTGGGTGTAACCAACATAGTAAGTGCCTGTCTAGACATTACTCTGAGAAATGCATTCCTATTGCAACAGACACTGATGTATGCAGTTAAGGATGGGACAGCAATGCGTGGAAGCTTTGGAAACCTCTTCAAGGAGCTATATCATGATTATACTCATTCATTAGTTCTTTGAAAATAAAAAAAAAAGTTTAATAGCTAGTATGTGCCAAACATTGTGCTGTGGCATTCCAATATGGTATTACATAGGCACGTTCTTAGCTTTAGAAGTGCAAATAATTAAGATATAACAAGAAGAATTCTATGTTAGAAATACATGATTAAAAAAATAAATAAGCAAAGGACTGATAACTTGGGTGAGCACACGTCTTAGTCTGTTTGAGGTTCTACAACAAAATACCTGAGACTGAGTAATTTATAAAAAACAGAAATTTATTTTTCACAGTTCTGGAGACTGGGAAGTTCAGGATCTAAGTACTTGAACGTGGTCCGGTGGGGCCTCCTTATGTCCTCACGTGGTAAAAATCTGAAGTGCAAAGTGGAGCTGGTCACCCTTACCCTGCGTGCAGCCTCTTTTAGAAGGGCCTCCATCCCATCCATGAGGAGCAGCTCACGTGGCTTACTGACCCTCAAAGACCTTGCCTCTTAATGCGATCTCGTTGGAATAACTGAATTTTGAAGGAAATTAAAATTCAACATGAAGTTTTGAGAGGCCAAAACATTTACAGTATAGCAAAATTTGAATTGTTTGAAGTTGAAGGTTCTCCCTACTTTTACTTAGTGACAAGAAGTAAGAATTTATTTTATGCTCTTACTTTATGCCTAAAGGTATAATCTCTAACCCAACCCCCATCCAACTAGCTTACCAAGAGAGACAAAAGTAATTTTTTTATATGAGGGTACAGAAAAAGCTCCCACTAGAGCAAGAACAATGGTATTAACAATGCTTTACTTAAAAGTAATCTCTTATATGTACAATCTAAAAAATTGGAACACTTAGATGCAGAAAAGAGATTGGTGGTTATGAGGGACTGGTGGGGCTGTGGATGGAGGCATTAGGGAGATGTTGGTCAAAGAAACAAGACATCAGTTAGACAGGAGGAATACGTCTAAAATCTTTCTATTGTATAACATGGTTATTCCAGTTAATAACAACATATGGTATTCTTGGGTATTTCTAAGAGAGTAGATTTTAAGTGTTCTTACCATAATAAAATATGTATTTAAGTTAACATGTATATTAATTAACTCAATTTAGCCATTCCACAATGTATATATATTTCAAAACATATTATGCATAATAAAAATATTTGATTTTTATTTGCCAATTTGAAAAATTATCCAAAGATAAATTAGTGTAGCTTAGGGCATTCTAACTAATTTGCATCCATTATACCAGGGGAGGTGAGGTGGATAATAGGAACTTATTAAGGTGAAGGTAAAGGCAGGTTCACAGATTAATGCAGTAGAGATTCCAACCAGTTGGAAGCAAAGGATTAATTGAAAGCATATGGAGGACTTGCGCCATTCCGCTTTGTTCTTTTCGCACCTAGCAAGGCACAATGAGCCCAGGCTTAATAGACTAATGGAGGAAAGACACCAACTCAGGTGGAAAGCAAAGCAGTAATCAAACAGGTGGGGGTATTGGCCCATCGTTGGGTTTTCACTGAGTAACATTTTTAACATGACAATTTCTTGTCTCCTTCATCTGGCAAAATTAGCATCATGATAGAGACACTAAAAATAATTGTTGCCCTGACAAGGACATTTTTAAAAAATGATATTTTTATCAATTTTGGTAAAATGAATTATTAATTTATTAGTCTTATTATGACTATAATTTCTCCTTTTAATCTGTTACACATTCCTGCCAAAGTGATTGTTCTATCTCATAAAGTTTTTCTTCATATAACACACTTGGTAAAAAAATATAGAGAGGCTTTTTATATTGTTTATCGACTGTTTCTATGTGTGGGATTGCACACATGGTCTTTTGATCATGGTCCCTGTTTGGTCCTCCAGCCTCATCTAGCCTCATCTGCTGGAGGCATTTCCACTGTAGCAATGTTGAACACATTCCCTGCTCCCCAAGGAGCCCATGCTTCCTTGCCCGTGGTCTTTTTCTTTTAGCAGGATTGAAGGAGAAGGAGGAGAAAGTAGAAGGGATGAGGAATGAGAGGAGGAGGGAAAGAGAGGAGCAGGAAAGGGAAGGAAAGGAAATAAAGGAAAGGTAAAGGAATAAGGAAAGAATTTCCACTCATTTCTCAAGACTCATCTCAAGTGTTCCCATCTCCCAAAGCCTTACTTAAATTCACTTACAGGGAGCCCATTCCACTATAGCTCATACTGTGTCACCACCTAGCACATTCACGTGGTATTGCAAAGCATGCTCCTGTTTCTCTCTTGTCCCTTACAGCTGATTAAAAACTCAAGGGGAGAGACAAAACTCAAGGAGAGGGTCAAAGGCGGCTTCTCTCTCCCTCCTTACCCATTAGTAACTAGTTCTGAAAGGGTTTTTTATTTGTTTGTTTGTTTTTTAAAAGAAGGATTTAATGGATTCTACAAATTCATAAAAAGGAGAGAATGATCACACAACCCCATTTGTTCAACCCTATTTGTGTAATAGAAGTATACATCTAAATTAATCTTTCTAGTTGGTAAATTAGAGGAAAATTGATGTCGAAAGGCAGGGTGTCACATTATAAATTTTCTAAGAATATAACTTGAACCTTCCATTTTTAAGTTGTCCTCCTTTCCCTTTCTGCCCTGAATTTTCTTCTAAATTGGTTCACCCAAGTACAAAGTTAATTAATTTTTATTAAGCAATTAGAAGGAAGGAAGTTATTTTCATTTCTAAAGAATGGGAGAGACAAAAGATGAATAATTGTTAGAAATGGCTCAGATTCAAAATGGTTTCCAACATGTGCAAGATAAAAAGAATAAATATGATAAGGATGATTCATGGGGTGACTAATAGACTAAAGACAGACGTATCTTCCCATCCACTTTGGTCATGCCTTATCATATTGAAAAAAGAAAAAAATCAGTAATCGTCAGAGAAATGGAAATTGAAACCACAAGGAGATACCATGGTTCCCTTGTCAGAATGGCCATTATTTAAAAAAGTCAATACCAACAGAGGCTGGCAGGAATGCAAATAGAAAGGGATGCTTATACATCATTGGTAGGACTTCACATTAGTACAACTTCTGTGGAAAACAGTGTAGACATAAAAGTAGATGAACTGTTTGAGCCAGCAATACCACTGCTGAGTATCCACTCAAAGGAAAATAGGTCATTTTATACATAAAGTACACTTGAATGTTTCTCTGCAGTTTATAATTACAGAGATGTAGAATCAAGAAAGTGCCCATCAAATCATGAGTGGATTAAAAAATGTGTATGTATACACCATGAAATATTACTCAGCCATAAAAAGGAGCAAAATGACATCTTTTGCAACAACTTGTATGGAACTGAGGACCATTGTCCTAAGTGAAGTATATCTAGAACAGAAAAACAAAGACTTTATGTACTCTATAATAACTTGGAGCTAAACAATGGGCACACACAGGCACAAAGAGACGTAAAAGTCATTGGAAATCAAGAAAAGGGGGCAGAAGAAGAGGAGGAAGGAAAACTCATCTATTGGGGACAGTGAGCACTGTTCAGGTGACAGATTCACTAAAAGCTCTGACCTAAGACATGTAAAATATATTTATGTAGCAAAATTGTTTGTACCCCCTTAATATTTTTAAATTTAAACAAAGAAATAAAAATAAGAAGATAGCATTTTTTAACACATATTCTCGTTCCTCTATTTATACTGGAAAGTTTCCATCAAGAGAATAGCAGGTAGCTTCCACACCTGGACCGCTTTTTCAAGATTTGTAAAATTTCACTCTTTTTATCAACATATAGTGTCATATATAATTCTTTGAGTTATCAGAACCAAACTGAATTGACTTTTAGTATTTCTTTAGTCATGATTCATTTTTAAATCCTATCTGGGACTTTGGTCCCGTGATGTCTATAGGCTAAGAGGATATCCTAACACTTAGACATTAGAAGATTCAAATCCAGTCTTCATAATTGACCTTATTTGTGATGCTGGACAAGTTTGATTTTATTTTTCAGTCCTGGATTTATCAGCTATAATATAGAGGTGAATAACATAAATAATAGAAATAGCTAATATTATTTGAGTACATAGTAAATACCAGACATTCTTCTAAGTATTTTACATAAATTAATGCATTCAGTTACCCCAATAAATTTATGATTTAAGTATTTCCAATTTGCAGATGAAGAAACTGAAAATGAGGAAATTATGAATCATTTGATAAATGTGTAGCATGAAGGCTCGTATTTAGTTGGCAGTCAATAGCTGGGAACAGATATTGCTTATATCTATTATAAATGAATTTGTCAAGATTCTCCAGATAAACAGGATTGGCTCATGTGTTGTGGAGGCTGAGAATTCTCAGGATCTGTAGTCAGAAAGCTGGAGACAGGAGAGCCAGTACTTTAGTTCCAGCCTGATTCCAAAGACCTCAGAACCAGGAAAACTGACGGTGTATGCTCCTCTCAGTTTAAAAACAATGGGAAGAGAAGACTGATGTCTCATTTTGAAGGCAGGCAAAGAAAATGAATTATCTTATTCTGCATTTTGTTTTATTCAAGCCTTAATGCATTGAATGGGGTCCACACACACTGGGGAGGGCAATCTGCTTTACTCAGTCCATGGTTTTATGTATTGATCTCATCCAAAAACACCCTCACAGACACATCTGGGATAGTGTTTACCCAAATGACTGGCCACCCTGTTGCCCAGCCAAGTTGACACATGAAATTAGCCATGAAAATCCATTATGGCAATCTTGAGAAGGAAAACATCAGTGAAAGCTTTTAAAAATGAATTCTCAAAGTGAAGATTATAATGATAGTTTACATGGGACAACAGAGGAGGATGCACAAGTGAGAACGTGGTTTGGTCCACACTTCACACACAGCAAACATATATTTAAGGAACAATTCAGATTGTCAATTAATTAGAGGTAGATAAGCAAAATATAGACTATTGTGACAGGTAATTATAAGGACAGAGGATTGAGGAGATCAAAATAGATGACAATGTAGAAAAATGGAGCAAGGGAAATAATGGCAAAGGGTGCAGAAGTAGATAGTTGGACAAAACTGTATTTTGTCTAACACAAGTTGAAAAAATAATAAATTATTCTTAGGGTAATAAACGATGACTACACAGAAGAAATATGGGACTCTAGCATCTCATGTTCTACCCGGTTCTGATCCAATCTTATTAATGTCAGACGTTAAGTTGTAAAACAATAAATTTAGTCCACACGCTTCCTAGTATCTTAGGAAATCCCATCAGCTAAATGAAATCCAAACACATTGTACTCTCATTAAATTTTTCTTACTCTTCATTTCCAGCCCCTTTTCTTCCCATTGTTTCATACATATGCACAAATAAGTACAGTTTTCCAAAGCCACAATGTCTATGCTCTTTACTTACATGACTTCTCTAATCTAGAAGACTTTTCACTTTCCTATTGGTGGATCTTCCATTTGAATGAGAATGCTGGTATGACAGGAGGAAGAGAACAAGGGTGATTGTAGCTTTCTTATATTATCTATTTTGTTCAGTCTCTGCCTTAACTGCATCTTTCATGTAATTCTTATAATAAAAAAAGTTTCTATTATTCATATTTTATTGTTGTGGAAATTATAGGTTGGAGAGATTGAATGACTTGTCTAAGACTATCCACTTAATAAGAATACCTTTTTTTTTTTTTTTAGTTCAAATACTAAATACACTCTGCAGATTATCAAAATTGATTTTTCTAAGAGCACTTTTATTAGTAATAAAAATTGTAAAACTCATAAAGCCCTCAAGTACCTTCTCTTTATATTGTGCCTACTTGTATTTGAATTATTTACATGTCAGTCTACTCCATTTAATTTTGAATTTTTTCCCTGTTTCCTCTGCGCACTATTAGGCTCATGATAAGCACTTTATAATCTTTTATTAACATAAATAAATATAGAAACTAAATTCTAAGTATACACAAGCAAACCCAACAAACTCAATAGTAAAAGGAAATCAAAGCAATTTACCTTTGGCATTTTAAAAATTAGGAAGAATAAAACCTTATTAAAATGTCTATCAATAAAATCCCTTTATTAATAATTATCTTATTAAAATAGTATAATCTCAGTGGATAGAGAAGTATATTGAATGCATTAAGTTCAAAATGTAATTATTTTTCTCAACTTTTTTGAAGGGAAAGTCTTTGAAAAGACAAGAGGCAATGATGTAAACACAAAAAGATCAGAACTCTGCCAAATTGGCAATGTGATTGTGAAGCAAACAGAATAGTCTACAAATCACTGTTTAGCGTTAGGGGTGGCCCTTGCATCAGTCATGAAAAGCATGAAAATTAAATAATTTGCTTTAAGTAATCTTATCATAAGGAAGCACAGCATGCTTCTTCCTACATCTTTTTTTTCTAATGAATTTCTGTTATGATTGCCCATTAAGAGGGCCCAGTAGTGATCTTTATTGCTTATTAGCTGATCAATATCTTTCAATTTTAATGTTTAACCTCTTTGTCACTATTAAGGCAGTACAGGGCAAAGGAGGTACGATAAATGTGAGCATGTCCAAGATAAAGTAGCTGATAGACTCATTACAATAATTAGCAGGGAGAGAGAGAGAATGAGCTGCCTCTTGACTTCAATTCCCACAACTTTGACCTTTAGATTACATTTCTTCATGAAATTCAGCCTGACTTTTCTAATTGTTAACAATTCTGCCTCCTCTAGTTTCTCTTGTTTCTTTTCGGACTTCTTTGTAAATTTTCCCTCCCAGTATATACTTGGGGAAAATAAAGTTTCTTTAGAAGTGCATTCAAAATGGAGATAGAGGTGGCTTGAAATTTGGAATTCAGTATTACTTTATACTAAAGTATAGACAGCCTTTAGATAATTTTTAAAATGTTGCAGATACGTAACTTCTTTAAGTGTCTTTATTTATAGGTAGTTGGCCAAATAAGCACAGCTGAATGTTCTAATTAAGATTCTAGAAGACAAATTTGAAAAAAAGAAAAGGAAAAAGTCAACGGCAAAACAATATGTATTTTTTGGTGTGTGTATTATATGTTTAAAAATCACTCCTGTGTGGTGCACATGTATCAGAGTAAAATATTTTTTTTGGAGCATACCTAGTCTTTTGGAAAATGTTTCCTATCAAGTGGTATAAAAGTTAAACTGTATTATATAAATTTCTAATTTGTGAAAGCTACCAAGTATGTTTTGCTTATTAATTGTGTTTATTCACATCTTGTCTGAGTCCTATTAAATAGCTCAATTGAGTGATTGGTTCAGGTATATAGAGGCATTTTTTTTTTCAAGTTATATAGACACTTGTGCTTTTGCTCCTTTGATAAATTTCTTTTAAGTGTATCATTACTTAAATCAGTCATAATCAGGAATTAATAAATACACAACTTATTTTAAAGTTGATCACATACTGGTTTAACACCTTTCTACTAAATTGATTTTAATCTTTGAAGAAGTAGCTCACTGAATAAAGAATTAGTCCTTGAATAAATCAAATAAGTTTTAGTGGAAGATGGGGAGGAGGCTGAGCAAGGAGCCATTGCAATTGGCTGTTAAAAACCAGTGGAAACACTTCAACTCAAAGTCAAGAATAGAATAGTGGGTAACAGGTTGAGGGGAGGAGAAATGAGGAATTATTTTTCAGTGTGTATAAAGTTTCTGTTATGCAAGACAAATAAGTTCCTGTGATCTTCTGTACAACAAAGTACCTACAGCTAACAAGACAATTTTGTGCACTTTACAGTATCTGAATAGGGTAGATCTCAAATCACTACATAAGAGTTTCTAACACACACACACACACACACACAAACACATACACACACATAACTTTTGGAAGTGATGGATGTATTCATTACATTGATAGTGATGATATCATATGTATATTTAACTCATCATACTTGTACATTTAATATGTGCAGATTTTCTATGTGAATTATACATCAATAAAGCTAAAAATCCCAGAGGAAAGTCAGTAAGATGGTGATGCATTGTAAACACTGTTCAGATTTTTAGTAGCTTTTTCTTAGGCTCAGCTTGGCACTGAACATTTTTTTAAATTTGGGGAAAATAGAAAGCTGGAAGTAGAAGCAGCTTCAGGATATTACTAATGTTTTGCCTATAGTTCTGAAGATTAGTAAGAACCTTTGTTTTCCTTCTTTTTATAACTTTGCATAGAAAGAGAGAAAGATAAATCTATATGAATGAGAGGGAAATTGTAAATTGTAAATTCTGTCTAGGGATTTATTGCAAATAAAGCTTTTACTGTACTTATGGATGGTCACATTAAAAAATGCTGATAATATAGAATTTTATAAGGAATAAAATTCAAATTAACTGACATACCACCATCAGACAAAAATCAATGTCATGTGTGGCATATATTCCTTAAGAACATTTATAAAATACCTATAAATGCAACAAATATTGACATGAATATTTGTTTATCTTATAGAAATGTAATCATTCTGTATTAAACTTACAAAGTACCTTTTCCTTATACTTATTCAGGACTATGGATCTTTTCATGATCATGGTTAAATTTACCTTAAATTACCATATATACTTGAGTATAAGCCGAGTTTTTTTGGCACAAAATTTGTGCTGAGTTCGGGGTTTTTGGCACAAATTTTGTGCCGAAAAAACTCGGCTTATACTCGAGTATATATGGTATAACTTTGTCCATCCTAGAAAATTCACATTTTTTCTTCTATTGGCATTAAATTATAATTATGTACAAAGAATAAATGTAATGTAAACCTCTCTTTTTTTTTTTTTTAATTTGAATGTTGTAGATGTTAAGAAATAATGATGAAATAAACTTCCCAAGATTTTAAAACCAGCCATTTGAAACTCAGGCTATCCAATGTCTGAGTTGTGCTGAAATACTGTTGATGTTGCATCAAGTGTGTTCTGAAAGGGTGAGAGGAGAAGCAGAAAGGCCAGCTGGGAGGGAGGCTCCTGTAGTCACTCAGACTGGAGGTGAAGGTGGCTTGCAGCAAGACTGTATGTAGCAAGGAAAGGAAGACAGGTGGACTCAGATGTATATTAACATCCATGGATTGGCTGCTGAATGGCAAGTGTGTGTCACTTTCACCTCTACATCACACTCAGAAGCCACGGTGGACCATCAATAAAATATTTTAAGTGTAAAAAATAAAATAAAATAAAACTTATACCATCAAATGTCAAGTTTCAATGTACTTTTCAAGCAAAGTACATTTCTTTTTTGTATAATTATGGCAACGATCAGAAAAACAGTACATTCCTTTTATGAAACTTAGAAAACATGGTTATTTTTTCTAGTTTTTTAAAGATAATATTTAATCTGTATTTTTACTTTATTGATTCTTTTCCTTTCTTTTTAAACTCATCACTCTTGCCTTATCTCTCAATCTGGTCTGCTTGCTCTGCTTTATTTTATTTTTTATTTTTTATTTCTATTTGTAATTCTCAAGCACCATTCAAAAGAGGCTTTTTCAGAGCTTAAATTAATAATGTGAGTGGTCACTGTTTATTGCTTTTTAAAGTTCTTATTTTCATATTTTTGAGCAATCTAAATAATACCTACCATTTTTTTATTTTTTAAAATGTGTGATGTGGGGTGGGGTCTCAGTGTGTGACATCACACAATTTAAAAAATAAAAAAAGATAGGTATATTTAAATTTGTATTAGATACTGTCTATATTCTTCCCATGTTAACGGTGGTGAAAGAAATAGCATTAAACTATTTTCTGAAGACTTTAAACAGAAGAAACAACTTTTAAAAAGTAAAATTTAAATCTGCATGTTTGAATAAAACCTTCTTTAGTAGCTGTCAGTTGAGCATATGTACATGTCATTTTTTGATATTTATGAAATTATATGTAATAACTAAATTATATTATTCCAAGGTACTCAAACTAATGATATTTTATGTGATAATGATATATCAGTTTTTCAAAACAAATTGCATAAGCTAATCTTCATTGAAATAATTCATGTATCCTTGATTGTTGTTCTATGTTTGGAAGTACATGTGCAAACACCAGCAATTTATCTCTATTCTTAAAGTTGAGTAAATGCCACAGCAATCTGAAAAAGGCAACTGCAGCTACTTGAAGGGAACATAATTGATTACTAACGGATGTGCACTTTACAGAGGATTCTTTCCCGCTTATCTGTGCTTTTTGCTAATATTTTTAGATTTGACCCCATGCCTTCATCCTTTCTCTGCCCTAAACTCTTTCCCTAATTTGTTTAGTTTGATTTGATAGCCCTTTTTCATGAGAATGAATTAAATGTCTTACAATCTCTCTCTTTTCATATTTTTTTTTAGCTTAGCAGCAAACATTAGTTATGTCCTGCTATATTTTATTCCTCAAAGTGTTAATATGATCCATAAATTATGACCGATGGTAGGCACTGGTTGTTATCCATCACTAGGGAGTAATTGATGCTGTTTGAATCAAATAAATGTGATATTTACAAAGCTATGACCTTGTCAGTCAACTTGGGTGCAACAAATCTATTAGATCTACAGGAATGGAATCTTAAAGAAAATTGAAGATTACGGCTTTCTATTGTAGGATAATATTTAGAAATAAACATATCCTACATCAAGCACACAAAGTGAACTCAATGTGAGTTAAAAATGGCTTGCTGTTCTTGCAGAGGCATAAGGAATCTGGGCCCCCCTGGATTGCGCACAGAGATGGCTTGTTTGGGGTTAAAATCCCACAGACTGGGTCTCTGAAGTTGTGGTCCTTAAGCCTAAGGTCAAAGGACATGCCACCCCTCCTCAGAGATATGGGCCAGAGGGTTGACGTATATTGAAAACATATTGTCAGAGGTCTATAGGTATTCTGCCTGGTGGAGAAACACAGTCATTACTTCATGCTGGGTAAACTGAGTGAATGCTTGAAGGCACTCTTCCACTAACTGTTCCCCTGTGACTGTTTTCTTCTTTGTGATCTTTATTTAGATACTTACCCAAGAGATTAGTCAATGTCTAGAAAAGAATGTTAACTGCAGAAGTGATTGTGTTGATGTGGTAATAGGATATTTCCTTGCAAGTTAATTTCAGATAGGTAAAATGAGGTAATGGTGAAACTAACAGATGATAGATTATGTGACTAGTATGTGACTAGAAGTGTACAAAATTAGACCCCCCCAAAAAGAACTTTGCTACTTGCCATCCCATGCTGTGTAGTCTGTTTCTTTCCCCTTTTCCTTAACATTACAGGAGTGAGCTTCCCCCTGAGGCTGCAAGGCTGTCACTCTGCAGCAATGGGCATTTACACCAACATTCTACTAATTTAAAACAATGAAAATGCTGTTTGTCTTTGAATAATCCTTGCTTTACATCATGGAATAGTCAAAAGCTCTGCAAAAAAACAAAACAAAACAAAAAAAACACAACAACAAAAAAAAACATTGCTAATTTCTCGTGTGGAATTACATAGCAAATGAAAAGTTCTAGGTATGTTAATTCTGAAAGAAAGCTTATCCAAGCTGTTATCCTCACAGCTTGTAAATAAGTATATAAATACAAACACCAGATTTGTCTCGTGTTGTATAGTGCTATGGTTTGAATGTATCCTCCAAAGTTCGTATGTTGGGAATTTAATCCCCAGTCCAACCGTGACTGGGGATTCATCCAAGCATGAATTAATGCTCTTCTTATGGGATTTAGTTAGTACTGTGAGAGTAGGTTCCTGATAAAATCATGAGTTTGGCCCCTTTTCCTCTTTGCTCTTGCCCTCTATTACCGCTCTACCTATGACACAGTAAGAAGGCCAGCATCAGATGCTGACCAATGCTCTTGGACTTCCCAGACTCCGGAATTGTGACCCCAAAATTTGTATTCCTTATATATTATCCAGTCTCAAATGTTTTTTATAGCAGCACAGATGAACTCAGACATATAGTGAGCCTTTAGAAGACATGAAACCAGAATACTATTTTCCCACCAACTCCTCATCCTGCCTCCTAAGGAAATGTGTTCTCTCTTTCCTACAACAAAAAAAAGTGATAATAAGCATAGTTTAGGATTAAATCTATTTTCAGTTAGTTTCAAAATGCAAATACAATTTACCCTAATATATATTTGTAAAACACAACAGTCCAGACAAGCCCCTAAGGCTGTATTCACATATGAGAAAAAATAATATTTACCTCTGTTGTGTTGAATTAACCATGAATTAGAGTTTTTATTTAGCCACTTTTTTCCCTGATGACTATGAATTTGATAAAGAGTCAGGTGTAAGGTGTAAGATGACGGCCTTAATGCTTATAACAGTAAGACAGGCTTCATACGTCTAATATTCTGAGAAATCTCCAAGGACATTTGGTGTTCATTTGACATAAAAATTTCAGTAAACTGTTGCAAGAAGAAAATGATCAGTTTTCATTTGTTTGTCAGTTCTACCAGCCCCAGGCCAATTTTTTTTTCTGGTTTGACTTTTTATTAATTAACCATATCTTAAGTGCTAAAAGCAACTAGTCATTTTTTAAATTTATCATTTTGTGTATGTCATCATTTCTAGTTTTACCACTTTGTACTCACAAACAGGCCACAAATGGATTAATCATTATGTCATATAAGGATATAAATCCACAGCATGGGGATAAATTTTAAAAATAGTTTGTACTAGAATTTCTATAGTAGCTTTAATTTATTGAATCCGTGCTGTGCAGCAGTCATTTTTTATGTATTATTTCCCATTTGTACCTGGCAACCCCTCAAGGATGATCTAGTTGAAATCCCTTCTTTATCAGCATGAGAAACCGAAGCCCAGCAAATCTGAGCATATGTTCAAAGTTCAAATGACGGAGTGAAAGAGCCAACAATGGTTCTTGGCCTCTGGATTGTGAATTTTACATTTTTACCTCTTCACTTGTCTGATTTTGTAAACCAAGAATTTAGAGCTGGTGACTTTGGCCTCTCAAGTCATCTTCAGTTGATGGTAATAAATGAACTGATGAAAATCCATTTGAGTAGGTAAGAGGATAGTCATTTTTAAATGTCAGGGTGTTTTTATTATTATTACAAATATTTTGATGACAGCCATATTTTTTGTTCACATGAATTGAAGCTTACTTAAATAAGTGCCTTAAAAATACGACATGAGAAACACACCAAAATAAATAATACCAATAAACATCTATCTCTCAGCTTCATAGTCAGACCATCTAAACGACAAAAGTACCTTGAAGACAGTGAAAATTAGAAATTCCTTTATCAAAAAGCCATCGAATGTAAGTGCCATTGAATGTACTAAAATATAATTTTTTTCTTCCATTCATTATCTCTCTTATGATATTTTATTATTATGTCATTAGTTTTTAATGTCACTTTAGATAAAGGAAAATTAAAAATTTAGTTATGAATTTTATCATTTGTACTTACATTGGGCAATGCCAATTTTAAATGAAAATATGATTTCTTATCTAATACGGAGTCATTGAAATTAAGCAAGTCATAATTTTATATATGTATATGTATTTCATATCAGAATAATCAAAATGCTGCACACAATTAATTTAGCTATTTTTATTTTACTTTTTGATATCCACATATTCTGCCAAAATTCTCTGCCTTCAGCTTAATGGTAAGTAAGATGGGACATAAGAGAAAAAAATTAGAATTTTCCTATCTTTCCCTTTCCTACAAAACAGCATCATTTTCCATGCAAGTGGTTGGCTAACCCAGGGAAATAGCACAAGTAGAAAGAATATAATATGGTTCCTTGATCACTTATATTTCTTTCTTTATCCAAAAAGTTCTGAGTTAAACAGAGAGTATGGCTTCTTGGGGCCATCTGTGCCTCAGCGTACTCAGTTGTAGACACAACAGTCAGTCTTGTACTCAGTTCAAGTGTCACTGAGCTCCCACACATTAAGAGTTTAACAGAATTTTGTGCTCAGGAGACAGCAAAAATATTATCTATGAATGGGGTTGCAGGCAAGAGCCATAGCCATGTGTGTTGACCCATCTCCTCTGTTCCACATGCTTGCTTCCCTGTCCCAACCAACTTAAATTACAAAACACAAAATCAAAGATCTACTAGTTAACAATTTCCAGATGGTGCAAACCAAGTCCAGGATCCTTCTATGTTGCATACTTATTAAGGCAATCCTGCTAGTAGAAATAGAATAGGTGATATTGTGATGTGTCTTTAGAGCAGTTGCTAATATAAAGGGGACTGCCTCTCTGAAATATGAGAATTTATCTCAAAGATAAGAAGCCAGGAATCTGTTAAGAGAATACCTGGCAAATTTAACAAATATACCAATTATAATAACTTTTTTCAGTGGCTCCCCTGCCTCTAAGCAAGATTGGAGGTAGTGTTGATCATGGGTGAAAACACATGGACTTTGGTATCCGAAAATCTATACTTTTCTTGATAGGTATGTAAACAAAGGCCAAGGGGGTTGTGATTGAGCCTACCTCTTAGAGTTCTATCAAAACCAAGTGTGTTAATTTAGAGGGAGTTTTAATTATGATTCTCAGATGAAGATGATTTTTTTGTTCAACAGACATTTTTATAGATCATAGTTTGTTTGTTTGTTTGTTTTTTTTTGAGATATCCTATGACACTTAAAAACTCTTATTAATATATTCTCTTAGTCTCATACAAATAATTTTCAAAGACAAATCGACACAAGGACTATCAATGATGGAGCCTTGAGAGTGTCAAGAAAGAAAAATCAGAAAATCTCAAAGAAAAAGATCCTGAGATTTCATTACATTCTTCAAAACATCAAAAAAGGACGCAGACCAAAGAGAAAGTGATGTCAGAATGAGAAAAT
Organism: Loris lydekkerianus; assembly: GCA_963574355.1. NCBI lineage: Eukaryota > Metazoa > Chordata > Mammalia > Primates > Lorisidae > Loris > Loris lydekkerianus. Next base: position 40,964 of record CAUYPK010076229.1, read on the forward strand.
TGTTCAAGGGCAATTCAGAAGTCTATTTCAGAAGTATTTCAGAAGGTGGTCCAAAGCAAGGGTTCCATGAGGTCCTCTCTGATTTCTTTGGCAGAATCTTATTTTTCTCTAAATTAATACTTTTCCTTTATTGTTTGATCACAGAATTTCTCCCATCACTATCAGTCCCAGATGTTGGTTTTCCACGTTCGCACCTACATTTTAAGCTTCTGTTTGTTTTCTTCTCTCACCTTCTTAGCCTTCAGCAGAGTCAAGGTGAACTATTTTTGAGATGAATGCTTGCCTCATTTTTCACATTTTTGTCACCATTTCTCTAGTTATTGTAAAATGCGTTAATGGATCAAAGGCAGTATTTGGATATTATATGACAACTTTAGGCTAAATAAGTTAAAAAGTTTCTTCCGGTTTCAGAATTTTATTACATCAATGTCTTTGAGGGATGGTGATTTCTGCCATGAAAACAGAGCATTTAGAACCTAAAGATTTAGATTACTTGTTCATATAATCTAAATTCCTTAGAAAACAACTCTTCAATCTACTTAAAGTCCAATAGCCCATTGAAATTACCACCTCACCTCAGAGACCACTGTAATTCTTATTCTTATGCTTTCACTTTTTCTGTCTGGTTTATATTTTTCTGATTTTTTATTTTCATAGTAGCAGTTATGATGTGTGCATTTTCTTGATTTTTTTTCCTGTTGTTGTTTGTTTTGCTTTGTTTTAATCATGAGGGTCTTTATATTTGGAATTAATCAAGTGTACCTTATAAATAAGAATATTCCTTTTGTACCAGATTTATGGACCAATTTCTTTCTTTTTTCCTTTTATTAAGTCATATACACATAAATCATGAATACATTTATGCATTTGTGGGGTACAATGTGTTTATTTTTTATAAAATTTGGAGTGCTTACATCAAACTTATGGATGAATTTCTTGACTAATTATGAGCCAACATGAGTTCTGGAATAATTCATAAAAAGCAGGAATTTTCTGTGTCATCATATGAAAGTCAATAATAATTATCATGAGAAATAAGTAAACAACTGACTAATGATTCCTTTTTACAAGTTCTCAATTTATTTTATTTTTCACATGATATATCATATATATATATCATATATATATATATATATACATACATATATATGTATGTATGTATACAGGTTTTCTACCTGATTAAATTGTTCTTCTGTCATCTTTTGATTAACCTTTCTAGAGTTTCCATATTTTTACCTCTTCAGCATGAAGGCAGCTAGAAATGGGACACAGGCTTGTGACCTAGACACCAGTCAATTGCACTTTTGTTTAAATTGATCAGCCAGAGGAAGCAGGCTCTCTGTGGTGCTTCTAAGTTTTACTAGGTGGGTGGTCATAGAAGTACTCGTCTTTCATTGCCATAGTTGTTACAAGTTAAGATTCTAGCACAGAAGTGGCTTTTGTAGAGCTGAAGAAAGCGGACATTTTCTGTAAAGTCTCTGGGAAGCAGTAGTGTTTTATTCACCAGCCAGTTCAATGGTATGATTTCAGCCAACATTCCTAGAAGCTTAGCTCTAACTTTGTTTTTTAATTTTCCCAATAAATCTATAGGATCCCCAATGCCTTTTTAATCCTTTTTAATTTCTCTCCCACTTTATGAGGCATACATGAGAATTAAAATTGTATGTATTTAAGATATACAACCTAGTGATTTTATATACATTGTGAAATAATCAAGCTTCTATCACCTGCTATATTTGCCATCATTTTTTTTTTTTTTTTTTTGTTTGTGGTAAGAATGTTAAGATCTATCCTCTTAGCAAATATCAGATATATGGTACAGTGGTAACTACGGTCACAGTGCCTACATTTGCTCTCTTGGACTTTCTTACATAATTACAACTTTTGGACAGTAACTTTTCATTTTACCCTGCTTTCCACTCTGTTCCAAATCACCATTCCATTGTTCGTTTCTATGAGTCTGACTATTTTAGATTCCATGTATAAATGAGACACTATTCATCTTTATCTTTCTGTATCTGGTTTATTTCACTTAGCATATGGCCTTCAAGTTTACTCATGTAAAATGATATTCTTATCATTTATTTAAGACTAAATATTTTATTATATAGATATATATGTGCATATATATATATATATACAAATGTATGTGTGTGCACAAGTATAGGTGCACACATGTATATGCATACTTATATACATATACACATATATGTATGTATACAGATACATATATATTTCTATACACATATGGAATTTTCTTTGTCCATTCTTATTTTAGGTTGTTTCCATTTGTTGGCTATTGTGACTAATGCTAAAATGAACATTGTAGGACATATATCTCTTTGAGATCCTGATTTATTTCCTTTGGGAATGTAACTGGACTTAGGGTAGTTCTATTATTAATTTTTTGAGGATTATCCATAATGACTTCCTATAATGTCTGTACCAATTTTCATTTCTCGAAAGAAGACATATAAATGGCAACCGGTATATGGAAAGGTGCTTCATATTCACTTATCATTAGGGAAATGCATATATAAACCATAATATGCCACCTCATACCTGTTAGAATGGCTATTAATAGAAAAATACAAAAGTAAGTGTTGGCAAGGATGGGAAGGAAATGGAAACCTTTACACTGTTGGTAGGAAGGTAAATTGATACACCTAATACCATTTTAATATTAAATATAACCATTTTAGGTTTAATTAGCTAAAATATAATTCTGTTACTTATAATTAGCCTTCCTCAAGACTTTACTTAATTGGGAAACACCTAAAGATACATGAGCATACCATGATATACACATTGATTATGTCTAAGAGTCAAGAAACTCTAGCTAAGGTCCTGGCCATAGTATAACGCATTCTAATTAGCTTTGAATAAACCAATTAAAAATTTCCACTTCAGTTTCCTGATATGTAAAATTATCTCAGGAAAAAATAATTTAAGTTTTAGGAAAAAAATGCAACAACTTTTAGATTTCCTTTGTCCTTATATGGATTTTTCAAATCCTTGAGGTGAAGACATTTATTTCATATTTATTACTTTATAATGTAAAAAGGTTAATTATCATTCTCAGATATCTATATTCCATAAAGATGCATAGGGAGATTTAGCAAAAACCAATAATAGAATGTTGTTAGTGTTGCTATTTGCCCAATGCACATGCATTTCATTGTTTGATGGGACACAGGTCTATTTCAGCATGGTCTTTCATTGCCTTGATCTTGATTTATCACTCTGTCAAGAAAGACATTGTGACTTCCATACATTACCCAAAGTAATTTTAAAGAAAAATGTTGTTTCATTCATTGCCTTAAAAATTAGAATTAAACTAAAATCCAATTGTCTCCAATGCAGACTATTTTTAAAAGCTAGTGAAGTCTAGAAGTAGCAATTTTACAGGCTAGGATGTAAGATATTAAGAATGATGAATGATAAGAATATATACTGGGAGAATAAATTGGCTACTTATTAATATGCAGATAAAAACTACATTGTTTTACTCAGATGATGAGGAATTTCAGGCAAAAAAGACAAATTCAGTCTGATGCTGTACCAAGTTGGTGCGAGCTCTGAGCCTGCTGCACTGGCTTCTCTTCTGATTCTAAATAGTTAAGGCCAATGCCAAGAGAGGGCCATATGGGACACTGAGCAAATTATAGCACATCCTTATCTAATGAATTTTGGGAGGGAGGATGGGGGGATTGGAGGAGATAACAAACTTATATATCAACCAGGTTTGCCCTGAATTTTTATTTCCCTTTCCCAGGTTGAGGACCGAGGCTAAGTTCTGTTGTACTTTCAAAGTGCTTAGCACCCATCCTTAATGTTTAGCACTGTTGGGTTGAAGGATGCATTTTATGGTCCAGATAACAGTGGTGCCCAATTTGTGGCTTAAGAACCACCTGCTGATTCTGTGAAAACTATTTATGTTTATCTATGGTGTGGATATCACAAAAAGTATGCACAGCCTTTTATTTATTTATTTAATTTTGACTAATTACCTTTCATTAGTATTTGTATATGTGACATGTGGCCCAAGACAACTCCTGTTCTTCCAATGTGCAGCAGAGAAAAAAATATGTTGGACACCCCTGGCTAGAAGCAATTCTTACTAGCAATGTCAAAACATTTGGCTATAAACCATCCAACTCACTGTCCAATTCATACACTCGTCTTTATTTTTGACCTCTATTTTAAGTCTTTGCTTTAGCCTTATAACTTCATATTCATTATTATGTTACATCTGTAGGTCTTGTTCTCTACTGGAATTGGTTTCTTAACTTCCCAGGATTTATACTAGTTTTGATGAGTAGATGTGTGTTAGTGTGAGAGTATATATGGGCCTACTGCCTGGATAGGTAGATTAATATATCTCAGAACCACTAAAATCTTAAAGAGGTACCTTCCTTTCAGGGAAACTAATTATGAAAAGCATTTCCTCTGGAAATGTGTCTACGTGGGCACACTGCTTAACAAGTGTTTGGCAGGGCATGTGCTTTCTCTGGTAGAATACGGCCTTGTGTAAGAATATGGACAGAATGTAGATTTGCTTCGAGCCATCTCTTGCCCCTTGATTGGGTGTCTTGTAAGAGAACAATCTGCACAACCTTATGAAGAAGGCCTGTTATATCTACTCTAATACATACATGTCTGTATGTTTATGTGCATGCAGGCATTATACTAGTGATGGAATTATAATAAGACATTTAAGTTAATTTTGGTTAAGTCGTAGCTTTCATTGAATTTAAACTACTACCACCTTGTTACAGTATAATTATTTTAAGGCGCTTTGGAAATAATTAGAATTCACTAATTATTTTCTACTGAAAAACATTTTCAATTTATAAAACTTTGCATATTAAATTATATAATATATAAGATACAAAAGTATACTGGAGAATTACAAATTGGGATAATCATTGGTGATATGAAATATAATCAATTCCTGATGATAAATTTTTGGTTCATCAGCAGAAGTTTTTATCTTCTGGATAATCTCAGTATAGATACGAGTTAAAGTCCTGAACTGGATTATTCTCACTATCAGTTGTAAAATTTAGAAAGCATAATTAATAATAATGCTTAATCTGTAGTTCCCACTTTTATTATTTTTCCTACTATTAATATTGTGAAAAAAGTAATACAATTAGGGAAAATATTGGAAATTTCTCTGCCAAGCAAGGAAATGTTTTTTGTTTGTTCATTTGTTTTACAGAAAAATATGGAAGCTTTTCAGTGGCATATGAAAAGGGAGAAAGAGTTCTATTTTAACTACTGAGTTCTCTACCTCCTATACTTACCACTTTTTAATTGTTGTTTCTCTCTTATCCCAACATTCATACTACAGTAGCTCTGATACCTTCAGAGCAGAACAGTAGAGCCACCAACTGCTTGGTCCTTTTGTCATATTTTTAAGCCTGCACTATGTAATACATGGCCACTAGTCACATGTGATCATTTATATGTAAGTTTACATCATATAAGAATGTGTATTTAATTCTGCAGTTGCACTAACCATTATTCAAGTATTGTATAGTCACCTGTGACTGTAGCTACCATATTGGGCAGCACAAATTAAAAATTTATATCATAACAGGAAGTTCTATTAGCAGTTCTGATCTGCCCTGCCTTACTTAGAATTTGATTTACATTTTTAACCTATAGTTCCCTGGAATCTTGCTTTAAATATTCTGATGAAGTAGTAAAGGTGTCATTTCTGTACTGAATATGTCTTTCTATTTAATAGTTGCCAGTGGCTAATCAGTAGTTTCTCATAGGATGATAGGCTGCAGAGCACAAGAGTCTTAGAGTTTTAAGCTTTAACCTTTTGACAAAGGTGAATTTCCCTTTATCACAACTTATTTGTCAAAGTAGAATAATTGCTGTGTTTCATCCCATCTGAGATAAAATCAATTGAAATGTTTATCATTATTTTGTATATCAGTGAGGAACTGAATTATGACATTCCAATTGTTTCAGAGTCTTCCTAATTTCAAAGCTGTCAAAATGTGAAGAAAAAAATGCACACCTTAGAATTATTGAAATACAGTAAGATGTATGTAAAAAGCCAAAACTTTATTGAACTTCAAAACTAAATCTCCATACAACATAGAATAAGACAACTTAAATACAGAGAATCATACTTGGTAGTCTTACTGGACTGAGAGGTTTTCTAAAATATCGATCTATTCCGTTAATCATCTTACCTCTCAAGCTTTAATCTTTCCCCTTCTCTGCCTCTTGCTGCTGGAATGTCAGTTACACATAGAATTAGAATTTGATATTGACCCACGTTTATTTTCTAACACTTTATTTTCTTTGTATTTGAATTTTGCTAATTTCTAATGACATATATTCAACCTTAATGATTTTGTTATGATGATATCAAGTCTACTAATGAGCCCATTAATGGCAATATCTTTTCCTATTACTGATTTTCTTTTTAATCTGGCATCTCTATTTGGTTTTTCCTCATAATATCTATCTCTCTGCTGACTTTTTCATCTGATCATGTGTAAGTCCAATCTTTTTCTCTAGCTCTTTTATAAGAGTAATCATCTATATATTAAATTTTCTATCTGAAAATTTCAACATCTGTATTATACATAAGCATTATTACGTTTATTTTAAAAAATATCTTCAACAGTGTTTTTTACTTGCTTGTATATCTTATAAGGTTAACAGTCAGAGATCTTGATTAAGGTAGTAGAAACAAATATATTTACCTGAGGAATTGGCTTCCTTTTTTCTATCCCTTTGGCTAGAGCATGATTGTGGGGCTGTTGTGCCAATAAAAATCAGATGCTCAGTGGTATGGTATAAATATCCCCACCAAAACTCACATTGAAATTTAGTTGTCATAGTCACAGTGTTGAGATCTGGAGCTTTTAAGAAGTGATTAGGATATTAAAAATCTACCTATTATTAAGAAAGTAGGTTCCCAATGAAAGAATGAGTTTCATGCTCATATGATGCCTTCCACACAGTTCATGCTATTCTACTAGGCCAGCAGAAATTGGCCTAAGACTCCTCTTGTGTCTGGCTACATTTCTCTCTCCCTCTCACATGCTCATAGATGCCTTCCACTATGGGATAAACTTTACCCAATGCTGTTTAATTTCCCAGGCTCCATAACCATCAACCAAAAACTTCTATTTCTCTTTTTTATAAAGCACCCAGTCAGTGGTATTCTAGCAGAACAGAAAAAAATTGGACTAAGGCAATGAATTTATGTTTTTCTGCTTCTGTGGTTACTCATAGTTCACAATAGGCTTCTAATTATTCTGATTTACCTTGTGTTAAAGTGTGAACTGTTCTCTTGATGTCTGTTCCACCCTCAAATTTGGGTCTTCCCTAGGTACCTATGCCTCAGGTATTTTTTCTACAATCTTAAAACTCCCCTTATAGAAGACTACTGTGTATTACTCAATATTTTCTTTTTTCCTTTTCTTTTTTTTTATTTTTTGCAGTTTTTGCCAGGGCCCCATATACCAGGTGCACCATACTCCATTAGCCACAGATGCCGCCCTATTACTCAATATTTTCTAGTGTAAGACTAACAGAAAGGTAGCATGGCATTTTCCATGTTTCTCTTTTGTCATCGGACTCAGAGAAAAAAAGTCTGTCATGTGTTCTGGAGATAATGCCAAAGTGACAGTCCTACAATTGTTTCATCATTACATAATCTTTGTTGATCTGGACATAGAATGTATTGTAGTTCCTCTCCTAGGGTACTACTTTTTCCTTTTTTTCTTTCTCCTGAGGGTGAAAGTATTTGCTGCTGTTTTATCCTTATTGCATAAGGCTTTTTTGTCCTTTTGTAGATATAGGAAGAAAATCTGGGTGGGGCTTTATGTTTTTCTCCCAAGGGCTGTTGTTGCCTTCTTCTGGACCTGTACCATAAGGAGGTTCTGGTCTTTTACCCCCTGTCAAATCTCTCACATGAAGGGTCAGTAATTTATGGAGAAGAACCTGGAAATGTGTACAAATTTCCTTAGTGACTGCAGCATCCATGGATTCTATGTCTTCATTCCAATCCATACTTGGTCTTTTATTAGGATTTAGGTGACTGCACCTCCTTGGTAGATAGATTCAAGAACTGTTATAATTTTATAAATTATCTGAACTTTTAGTTTTGTAAAAGTAGGGGGCCTTTAATTGCAGCTTTCTACATCCAAAAGAGAAGCCAATAGTCTACCTATTTTTAATTCCATATAAAAAGAAGTATTGGGAGATGGCAATCTACCATAAACTGGGAGTGGTGTGGCTAGCTAGCTATCTCAGCCCTTCTCTGTTATAGCTATTTTATAATACTCTAGACGAGGATAATACTTAGTATGATTACCTTTCCTAAACTTCAGATCTCTTATAGAAAATGTAATGGAGACAAAAAGAAATTTTAAAAGTTTTTTTTACATTTATTCTCTTATTACTAAACATATTATGAAGACACTTTATTTGTGTTCCACTATAGTATGTCCATAATTCCTTCAATTCAACATTTCGTGTGTTGCAAAGTCATTGATAATTTGAAATTAAATATTCAATTTTGTAAAGAGGAAAATTAAGATTTATAGAGATTAAGTTACCTATTTTGATTATAGATCTAATGAATGGAAGGGCTAGGACATGTTAACACTTCTGTCTTCAAATACAATGACCTGGTCTTTATGAATTATCTCATAATTCATTACAGAACCAAAATGACCTTTAATAATAGGAAAGTTTCAAGAGAAATATACAGACATAAAAAGATACATTTTTTTACTTTTAGAATTGTGGTTACCTGGTTACACAATTTATAATGTTAGATTCTACAATTTGACGTTTGTAAGATTGAAAAAACTAAACTGATAGTGGAAGCTTAGTTATATGATCGTTTCTTAGACTCGGGAAACATGTTATTACACGTATTATGATTACTGAGGAGGGCATTGTAACAGATGTAAGCTATGGCTGGTAAGAATGCTACTAACAGAAGACGTATTTTTTTCTTTGGCTATCAGTTAAGAGGCAATCTGCAGAAAATAAAGGCATTTTTAAAAATTGTTTTAAACTGTTTGAAGTTCAGTAGCTTGGTGTTCAGAGATGCATCAAAACTTACTATTGTTAATAGAAAGGACAAGAATACAAATGGGAAAAATTAAAGTCAATTCTTAATTTCTCTCTGTTCATTAAACCTTTTTTGCTTGAAAAAAAAAAAAGAAAACTTTTTTGCTTGCATATGACTAAAATACTGCTCCAACATATGTTAAGGACAATAGAATTTAATGGATTATGTAATCAAAAAGTCCCCAGGTAGTTCTAGCTTTGAATGTGACTTTATAAAATTATGAAACAGTGTTATCTTAACTCAGAATCTTTGTATGTTTTTCTTGGTTTCTTTTTTCACTGGTTTGTTCACATTTAAGACAGATATTTTCAGTGGTGGCAGGATTGCTTCAGTAGCATCCTCCTGTGTTCAATACTATGCATTCATAAAGAATGTTTTCTTCTGTTCCAGATTTGTTATCAAATATATGGTATTCATTGGCTCTGAATAGTTACATAGAAATTAAACAAGTTATTGTGATCATAGCCTTTACCATTATTATGGATTGAACCTGTCTCATGGTATCTCTGGCATCAGAGAGGAACCGGGTCTCTTCTAAACACATTTACTGAGAGTGAAAGAAGATTCTATTTCCAAGAAAATATTAGGGGTTTTTATGAGAAGCAAGATTTACTGATGCTATATGATTGTTATAATCAATGAGGGCCACTATAACAAATCAATATATATAGAAAGTTTTATTTTTCACAGACTTTTATTTATCACAGTTGTACAGGCTAGGAAGTCTAAGTTCAATGTTCTGGAAAATCTGGTGTCTGCTGTAGGTCTTCTTGGTTTTCGGATGGCTGTCTTCTCATTGAATCCTCACATGGTGGAGATCAAAGACAGAAAGAATGCCTTCTTGTGTCTCATGTAAGGGTATTCATCCTATCATTAGGTTTCTACCTTTATGTTTTGATTACCTTCTAAAAGCCCTGTCTACACATAACATTACATACGCGATTAGAGCTTTAACATAAATTTAGGGAGGAGGCACAACATTTAGTCCATAGCAATGGCCTTAAACAGAACAATGGCTGTTATACTCAGAGATATCACTGACAACCACCATTTATGTGATCTTTCTGAATTCATTTCCTCATTCTTCTCTAGTGTTCGTCATGTTTTTTTGGAAGTCAAACATGCCTTGATATAACACTAAAATATGTGACCACCATGCCAAGTTATCGCAAATCATGCCAGTTTCTTTTTTTAATCTTGTGCCCCATCTAAGGGGAGCAAAATATAATTTTGCTCTAAGGGGAGCAAAATCTAATTGTACCTAGAATCTTCTTTCTTTTGCAACTAACTTTGCTGTCACCCTGAAATATATGCCTACCACTTACAATAACTCCATCAAAAGTGGCATTATCATTCATAAATAAGTACTTTGTTCCTTGTCGCTTAAAATATATTGTATTATGTAATCCTTTGAATCAATTCATAGAGACTAACATTGCGTCTGATCTCACTGATAGGCCAAATAGAAATGCATTTAGAATTCCTCTCTCTTTGACTTTACAATTCTTGTTAATTCTAATATAATATGATATATACATAAAGAGCCAAAAACAGATTCAAGTGAGTTTCCATATTTTAGAGAAACAACTGGGAAAAAAATTGTTTAAATCATGATTGAAAGGGTATCCCTGGTTTCCAATAGTATAGAAATTAATTTGATTATTTTAAGCTAGAGGTATTCCAGATAAGTTCAAAGAACACTGGGAGTACAATCTTGTTCATGACTAATATCGTTAATTTTGATTCTAATTTTTTATTGTTTGTGAAATTACAATTTTCAAAATATTTAAACTTGTGGTGTTCTCTTTATCTAGTCTTTAGTTTTAAATTTTATATTGGTATTTTTTGATTATTTGAGTGATAAAAATACATATGTTAATATTTGGTTTTTGGTCTTAAACTCATGCAAACTGGTTTTATAAGATAGTGATTCATTTATTTATTTACATTTATTTATTTGAAAAAGAGAAATATATCCATACGTTGGTTTGCTTTGAGCCATTAAATTGATTTATAGTTCAGGCTAAAACATAAGTGAGTTTGAACCAGAAATTAACTAAAAATAAAATTCATTCGAACTTCTTATTTAAGTTCTAGTTCTGTGGTAGCTAATTTGGCAGTTCTTGCTTATTAATAACAATTGAGAACTTGGAGCATGGCACATGCCATGTGTTGAAATAATAATACATACATATTTTAGATATGTTGGATTAGTTATAACATGTTATTAAAATATATTTTAATTATTTCTAGTAGTCATTTTTTAATTTGGCTACTAGAAAATTTAAAATTATATTCATGGATTCTATTTTATTATGTTGAACAGCATTGCCTTAGATCAACATGCGGATCCAGAAATTTAGAAAGTCTTATGGATTTGAGATCTACATTTATGTTTATAAAACATCATTATTTATGCTTATTTTCTTTCTCTTAGATAACCAGAAGCTTTTCCAGAAATTTTATCCAGCATTTCTAGTGAAAGTTGAATCACTGAATGAAAGAGTGTGACAACTGATATGTAAAACAACATATTTTGTTATGTGAATACTGTTCACATAATAATGGGTATTCATAATGTTCCTAAACAACTTATAGGGCAGAATAATTGGTAGCTGAGACTGCCTAGCTTAACATACTTAATAATGAATGCTAACTACAGTTTTCAGTATTAGGATTATATGCATTTTCTTGTGCATAATGAGTTAAAAGTTGAATAAAGTAATACTGATTGAGAAATAATGTCTTATACTTGAAAATATTTAAGTTATTCCTTAATAATTCTTGGTGTGCCTTTGAGGTCCTCTTGAAGTAAGCAAGTCTTTTGTTGTTCTTCCTTGGTTAGAATGATTGATTAATTGGTGTTTTTTGGTATCTTTTTTATTAGCAGATTCATTTGTACAAAGTACTCTATCTTTTTCCCATAGCCCACTCAGTTTTTCTATTTTTTACAATTCTGTGCAATTAGTTGGTGTTAAAAAACAAATGAACACATACAGCAAAAATTTTAATGATTTAAAAACATTTGACATGCATTCCTAGTAGGCTTTTTTTTTTTTGCACAAAATTATGTCGCCTCCCTCAAATTCATATGTCAAAGTCCTAATTCCTAACCTGATTGTGTTTGGTAATAGGGCTTTTAGGGGATCCATAACGTTAACTGAGGTCATATGGGTGGGGTCCTAATCTCATGGGATTGGTAACTTTTTTTTTTTTCTTTCAGAACTGTGAGAAATAGGTATCTGTTGTTTGAGTCACCAGCTTATGCCATTTTGATGTGGCAGCCCTAGCTGACTAAGACAGGGGCCAGTCTGACACTGCAGGGACCCTGCTCAGCTGCCCCGACATTCTACACCACATCGAGGCCCCAACACCCTGCATCTGCCAAGGCCAGTACTCCCCCCATACCCCACATGCAGACACCCCCCTCACCCTGCTAAGGTAGTCACTGTGATCTCTGCTCCCTGCACTGACACCCTCCCCACAAATCACCATCCTCACCCACTGGGCAGAACTTCTAGGATAGAATTTGCTAATCTTTAACCTTTGCATCAGTGTTGGTGCCAGGGGTGGGCACCCCATGCGGGAAAGTGGGTGGGGTGCTTACAGTACATTCTGAACTGCCGGATTAATCCCTCTGCCCTCAGCTCAGCCTGGTGTGGCTCAGTCCAGAGGGCCTCCAGGTATCTCCCCAGAGATGAAACCCCTATCTTTTTCTAAAAGTACAGGCAGGAATCTGGGAATCTATATATTTCTTAAACAGCATTTCAACTTGGGCACTGTTTTTTTTTTGTTGTTGTTGTTGTTTGTTTGTTTGTTTTTGTTTGTTTGTTTGTTTTTATTGTTGGGGATTCATTGAGGGTACAGGATGTGTCACAGACTAAGACCTCACCCTATTCCCTCCTTCCCTGTCTGCTCTTCCTTTCCTCTGCCCCCCTCCCTCCTCTCTCTCTCTGCTCTCCTCTTTCCCCAGTTCTCACCATGTCATTAATTGTCATTAATTGTCCTCATATCAAAATTGAATACATAAGATTCATACTTCTCCATTCTTGTGAAGCTTTACTAAGAATAATGTCTTCCACTTCCATCCAGGTTAATACAAAGGCTAGGAAGTCTCCATTTTTTTTTTTTTTTTTTTTTTTTTAATAGCTGAATAGTATTCCATGGTATACATGTACCACAGCTTGTTAATCCATTCTTGGGTTGGGGGCATTAGGCTGTTTCCACATTTTGGCAATTATAAATTGACCTGCAATAAACAGTCAAGTGTAAGTGTCCTTATGATAAAAGAGTTTGTTGTTGTTGTTTTCCTTCTGGATAGATGCCTAGTAATGAGATTGCAGGATCAAATGGGAGGTCTATCTTGAGTTCTTTGAGGTTTCTCCATACTTCCTTCCAAAAAGGTTGTATTAGTTTACAGTCCCACCAGCAGTGTAAAAGTGTTCCTTTCTCTCCACATCTGCGCCAGCATGTGCATTATTGAGATTTTGTGATGTGGACCATTCTCGCTAGGGTTAGATGATATCTCAGGTTGGTTTTGATTTGCATTTCTCTAGTAATTAAGGATGATGAGCATTTTTTCATGTTTGCTAGCTATTTGTCTGTCTTCTTAGAGGATTCTGTTTGTATCTCTTCCCCATTGATATATGAGATTGTTGGTTTTTTATGTGGATTAATTTGAGTTCTCTATAGACCCTAGTTATTAAGGATCTTTTGTCTGATTCAAAATATGCAAATATCCTTTCCCATTATGTAGGTTGTCTATTGGTTTAGTTGTCTCCTTAGCTGTACAGAAGTTTTTCCATTTAATTAGATCTTATTTGTTTACTTTGGTTGTTATTGCAATTGCCATGGCAGTCTTCTTCATAAAGTCTTTCCCCATGCTGATATTTTCCAGTGTTTTTCCAGTGCTTTGAGGATTTTTATTGTTTCAAGCCTTAAATTTAAGTCCTTTATACATCTTGAATCAATTTTTGTGAGTGGAGAGAGATGTGGGTCTTCTTTCAGTTTTTTGCATGTGAGTATCCAGTTCTCCCAGCACCATTTATTGAATAGGGAATCTTTCCCCCAGTATATGTTTTTGTTTGGTTTATCGAAGATTAAGTGATTGTAAGATGTTAGTTTCATTTCCTGGCTTTCTATTCAATTCCAAATGCCTATGTCTCTATTTTTGTGCCAGTACCATGATGTCTTGACCACTGTGGCTTTGTAGTACAGCCTAAAGTCTGGTATGCTGGTGGCCCCGGCTTTATTTTTATTACTAAGAATAGTATATGGGTTTTTTTTTTTTTTTTCTGGTTCCATACAAAACAAAGAATTATTTTTTCAAGTCTTGAAAGTATGATGTTGGTATGTTAATGGATATGGCATTGAATTCGTAGATTGCTTTGGGAAATAAAGACATTTTAACAATGTTGATTCTTCCCATCCATGACCATGGTATGTTCTTCTATTTGTTAATATCCTCTGCTATTTCCTTTCTGAGGATTTCATAATTTTCTTTATAGAGGTCCTAAACCTCTTTTGTTAGGTATATTCCTAGGTATTTCATTTTCTTTAAAACTATGGTGAAGGGAGTTACGTCCTTAATTAGCTTGGCTGTTATTGGCGTATACAAAGTTACTGACTTGTGGACATTGATTTTATATCCTGAGACATTACTGTATTTTTGTTGACTTCCAGGAGTGTTGTGGTTGAGTCTTTGGGGTTCTCTAAGTATAAGATCACATTAGCAGCAAAGAGGAAGAGTTTGACCTCCTCTGCTCCCATTTATATGCCCTTTATTTCCTTGTCTTGCCTAAGTGTATTGGCTAGACCTTCCAGAACTATGTTGAATACTAATGGTGACAGAGGACAACCTTGTCTGGTTCCATTTCTAAGTGGAAAAGGCTTCAGTTTAACTTCATTTAGTAAGATATTAGCTGTGGGTTTGTCATAGATAGCTTCAATCAGTTTCAGAAATGTGCCACCTATGCCTATACTCTTCAGTGTTCTAATTAGAAAAGGATGCTGGATTTTATCGAATGCCTTTTCTTCATCTATTGAGAGGGTCATATGGTCGTTGTTTTTGCTTCTGTTGATATGGTGAATAGTGTTTATGGATTTGCATATATTAAACCAGCCTTGCGTCCCTAGGATGAAACCTACTTGACTATGATGGATGACTTTTTTGATGATAAGCTGTAATCTATTGGCTAGGATTTTTGTTGAGGATTTTTGCATCTATATTCATTAGTAAAATTGGTCTGAAGTTCTCCTTTTTAGTTAGATTTTTTCCTGGTTTTGGTATCAGGGTATGTTTGCTTTGTAGAACATGTTGGTAAAGATTCCTTCCACCTCAATTTTTTTGAATAATTTCTGCAGTACAGGAATAAGCTCTTCTTTGAAGGTTTGATAGAATTCTGGTGTGAAGACATCCAGATCAGGGCATTTTTTTGTTGGAAGATTTTTAATTGTTTCTTTGATCTCACTGCTTGAAATTGGCCTTTTCAGAAGATCTATTTCTTCTGGGCTAAATCTAGGGAAAGACTGTGATTCCAAATATTGATCCATTTCCTTCACATTGTCAAATTTCTGGGCATAGAGTTTCTGGTAATACTCAGCAATAATCTTTTGTATATCTGCGGCATCAGTTGTTATTTTCTGTTTATCATTTCTGATTAAAGTTGTTAGAGATTTTACTTTTCTATTTCTAGTTAGTCTGGCCAAAGGTTTATCAACTTTATTTATTTTTTTCAAAAAAACAACTCCTTTTTTCATTAATTTTCTGACTGATACTTTTGTTTTTTTTATTTCATTAATCAGGTCTTATTGTTTCTACATCAAATGTCACAGCAGCCCCTTCATAAAAATCATGTCTGTATAAATAACCAGAGTATAATTCTAAATACTAAACATGAAAGACAGGGCAAGGAAAATATTGGCTCCTTAGTAATTAAGAAAATAATAATTTTCTTATAGACATCCTAATAAAATGGTTGCAGTAAAAAAGGGACTAAATACAGCAATCTTACATTTTATCTTGCCTTTGATGTTTTCGTGTTGTTCATGGGATGACTGTTACCATGGTATATATTTTAAAAAGTGAGTATGTGGTTACAAATAACAGTGTTTCCTGTGTCAATCCTATATCAAGGTTGAGCTAGCTAGCATTTACCTACATAACTAATAATGAATATCGGGGAAATTTTTTTTTCTCTCACCCTCACCTCAAAACAGTCAAACATTAATACACAAATATCAGAGTTTTACTATGTCTCCCTGGGTAGAGTGCCATGGCATTATAGCTCACAACAACCTCAAATTCTTGGGGTCCAGAAATTCTCTTGCCTCATCCTCCCAAGTAGCTGGGACTATAGGCACCCACCACAATGACGGCTATTTTTTTTTTTTTTTTTTTTTTTTTTTGGTTGTAGTTGTCATTATTGTTTGGCAGGCCTGGGCTGTATTCAAACCCACCAGCTCCAGTGTATATTGCTGGTACCCTAACTGCTAAGCTACGGGCATTGAGCCTGTTTTATCTCTTTATTTCATTCAAAATACCATAATCTTGAATACAATTAATAATTTGAGTTTAGGGAGTTAAAACGTTATCTAAGAATACCTGGAAAATGGACTATAATAGAATTATGTAGTTAAAATACAACATAGTTTAAAATAACTAAATTAATTTGTACTATATCATAAAAATTATAAATAATTATGGAGCATATACAATGAATATATGATAAACAATTATAAAATTATTCATAATTATATAATATAATTATTTCAAGCATGATATTTCTAATAATAACAACAATAATGCAATCTAGGGAGGCGCCTGTGGCTCAATGGGTATGGCGCCAACCCCATGTACTGAGGGTGGTGGGTTCAAACTCAGCCTCAGCCAAACTGCACCACCACCAACAACAAAAAAAATAGCTGGGCATTTTGGTGGCGCCTGCAGTCCCAGCTACTTGGGAGGCTGAGGTAAGAGAATCGCCTAAGCTCGGGTGTTGGAGGTTGCTGTGAGCTGTGATGTCACAGCACTCTACCGAGGGCAATAAAGTGAGATTCTGTCTAAAAAATATAAAATAAAATAATGCAATCTAATATTTATAGGACACTTAAGATATACTAAGAACTTCAAACACGTTGTTTAATCCACACAGCAAGCCTAGGAGGTAGGTCTCATTATCATTCTTATTTTCCAGATATAGAATCTTGAGCTTTCCACATCTCCATGTGGTTCATTTGATTATAAATGTAACAGGCTGCTGAGATTAAATTCCAGTAGCATGTCCAATGCCTTAGCCACATCAATGGGGAAAAAGGATTTCTTCTGTCTCATCATATATTATCTATTCATTGTAAATATCGCCTGATTCTTTCCTTAATTTTCCATGTTCTTTTCTGTACTGCTCAGTGTATAATATCTGTTGCAAGTATTATTACCCTGAATTTAGATATATTATCTTTTTATAAAGAGCAAGCATAATTTATTCATTTATTCATTTAGTTAGTTATTTTTGAAATAGAGTCTCCCTTTGTCACCCTGTGTAGAGTGCCATGGCATCATAGCTCATAGCAACCTCAAACTTTTGGGCTCAACGATCCTTCTGCCTCACCCTCACAAGGATATTGAACTAAGAAATTATATCATATTATATTTTATTTATTTATTTATTTTTTTTAAATTTGATGTCCAAATTGCTATATTTAACATAGCTAGTTAACATATTTAGGGACCAGTTTACAGAAATGTCAAGTTATTTATTTATTTATTTATTTATTTATTGTAGATAAAAATATGCACCATAGATGTGGCCCAACCCATCACCCTCCCTCCACCCAAGCCTCCCCCCTTACCTTCCCTTTCCTTGGTCCTTTCCTCATAGTCTTATGGTATAGTTGGGTTATAGCCTTCATGTGAAAGCTACAATTTAGCTTCATAGGAGGGCTGAGTACATTGGATACTTTTTTTTCCATTCCTGGGATACTTTGCTAAGGAGAATATGTTCCAGCTCCATCCATGTAAACATGAAAGAGGTAAAGTCTCCATCTTTCTTTAAGGCTGCATAGTATTCCATGGTATACA